>OX401410.1:7047548-7261187 GCA_947846245.1 Cerastoderma edule | reverse complement strand
GGGTGAATTCTATATAACATAATAATATAAAGTTGTAACATTCGTGGATTGTTCGTGGAACATTAATGCAATTTGAAAACCCAATGCATTGTTATAAGGGAATATAAGGGTATATATTTAGATAACAACTGATCAAAGAACGACAATGTTTTTCAGTGATCGGATGCCATTTTTTCTTTAAGAGTTTAATTTGCTCGGTTCGTTACATAGTTATTTTTTTATATAGAATTCAGCCCAAGGACAAGTACAGACTCCTATATCCAGAATATCATGCTCTCTTCTTTATTTCTGCTCAAAACTCTATATTGTTAATTCTCATAAGAATTCTTTCTTTGAGCTGATTTATCCGCATACCTACAAAATAGGATTTATCACATCGTTTATGAATTTTTGCAGAATAAAGTAGATGTTAAGACTTTTTGATTTGAACCTCTGTATAAAGTCAAAGGGTACAAGAGCATTTTGCGAGTCAGACCTTTTGAAATTTAAATGGAATTAAATTGCTTTTGAATAATGGGCAATGTTGTCATACAGTAGTAAACTATAATGTAAGTTTTGACAAAGACTAATATTAGTTTATCATAATCATCTGCAACTATCCCACAGATTCCATTATTAGCAGTTAGAATACTGGGTAATTTTCTAAAAATATATTTTTGCGTCGTCTGCTTTCCAAAACCTTTAATATCTTCTTAATTTTGATGAGGAAAGATACTCAGAGTAGCAACCAAGTTGAATCACAGGCCAGCCGGGAATTTACTTATTTAAACTGTTTGCATAAGCATGAGGTCGATTCAAGCACTATAATAGTTAAAAACATGATTTGTACCTTTCCAATTGTAGACAACTTAATTACACAACTGCTTAAAAAGTGGGATTTGAAACATTAGGATAAAAATGAGATTTTGATAGTTGAATTCTCTTCTTTGTCATGATTATCTGAATGCTTATAAGTAAAAAAAAAAAATTTTCATGGAGATATATGTTACTTTGGTAATTAAGTTATAATATGTTATTTTGGTAATTAATTTATAATTGACAGCAGCATATAGATTAGTAAAAATTCCCATAGGAATCAAAAAGTGTAATAGATGGATATGTGTTTTCACTTATAAGAGAGCAAAGCAGTGTCTTCTAAAATGGAGTCAAATCTCCATGGCATTTCATTCCGAATTTTATAGGTCTTGTGTTGAAAAGGAGAAAAAGCTTTTATGTTAAGTGTGATGTGTCAAGAAAGCATGAAATTTCAAAAATTAGTTTTTCTACTAGCGGGTAAATTTGCCTTTGTTCAGTAACATGGAAAATGGGTAGAAACCTTTATGACAAAAGGGTAGGTTGTTCTTAATGAGCTATATACCCTTTTATCACAATGGTTTCCCCACTCATACCATTAAGGGGATTCATTTTTTCAACTGACTTTTTGTCATCTGCTCGAGGGTTCAATGCAATACTATAGTAAGTGCTTCATATTTATGAAGCACTTACTATAGTCTTGCATTGAACCCTCATGCTGTCCCTTAAATATCGAAAAAATCACTAATTCCCATGAAGAGGAATGAATTTAATATGTATTAGGAAAACAGAATATTTCTATGAAATCTTCATCTAAAATTCTTGTCGAGAATTGTATAAGACCCTTTTGTCAAAAGGCCAAAATACAAATTACAAGCTATTTCTCCTTTAGTCACATTTTTTTAAAGATTTCTACTGAACTGAAGCGCATAAAAGTGATGTATAAGAAGTAATGGATTAACATGAATCCAACAACAGAAGTAAGATAAGGGTGATTTTTTTTTTGTTTAGTAACAATGTTTACCTTTTATAAAGAATACAAAGATTTATAAGGTCTACAGGGAAAAATGATATGCAAGTTGTTCATTATAAGCAATATTTATATTTATATTGTGCTTACAGAGAAACATCTTTTCTCAACCAGTTTTCCAATTTTCATAAATTCATGATATACACATTCTCTATTATAAATAATATTTCTTGCACTTACAGTGGAAAATCTATCTCCAAATTATTCCACTTTCTTTCAATTTGGGACTGTTAAAAATAATATGTTGATTTGCTATGAAATAATCTCAGTATAGTTTAAAAACATCTGTTACAGGTTTCGAGAAATTATACACACTTTTCATTCTAACATACACACTGTGAGAGTGTTATAATGTTAACATCATCTATTAAACTTAAAAAACAGTATCATAAATTGTGTAACGTTCTTTTTTCGGTCGAATCTGTTTCACTATCTGAGTTAGTAGAATGATTCAAAACATCGGCACTCTCTTCTGTAGAAGTAATATCTTTCACTAAAGTCGATGCGAATAGCCGATTCCTCCTCTCCAAAGCTTCTAAATCACTATCAGAAATCTCTCCATTCATCTGCACTACATCACTAACATTATCTTGTTTCCTACTTTCACTTTTAACTGTTAATGACTCATGTGACCTTGAAAGTGACCTTGATACACTCGACCTTGAGACACTTGACCTTGTATCCGCTAATGGGAAGTTGTCCAAGTGTTCCACTGAGCCCGTTCCATTAAGAGTTATACATGAAATGCTGTCCTTGCCAACTACTCGCCGCTCTTTGATGTCTGTTCGGCAGATAGGGCATGTCTCGAGCTGTATTGCGCACACGTTACATAGTCCCCTGCAAAAAGGTTTAAATTATATCCATTAGTTCAGAGTCTGAGAGATCAATTGTGTGTATAGTTTTAGAAAAAATAATTACATTTCTTTATTAACCAAACGTTCATAATACTAATGAACAGAATAAAATTGAAACTGATACGAAGTGAAAAAAGATAGCAGTTAAAATTCAACTATTTTGCTTCATTTTTCAACAAGTTCTTCATCATTTAAAATCCACTCTTGTAAATTGGCGACTGGCCTATGATCAAACCTGTCTTCTACTCTGAGTATCTTTCCTCATCCAAATTAAGCAGATATTTAATCAAGGTTTTGGAAAGTAGAAGACACAAAAATCTATTTCTAGAAAATCACCCAGCATTCTAAGGGTTAAAGCACATGAATACTTACGTATGATTACATGGAATCAGCTGAATATCTGCATGATTATCAAAACACAGTGTACATGAGTCTTCTTTCACCTGAATGTTGCGTAATTCCGCCAATTTCTGGTGTCTGGAACAGCAAATAAGAAAACAATCCTACAGTAACAATTTTTGGTTTTCTTGGGGTTATACATTATGGTAACATTATTTCAGTTATAATAGATAAACATCTAAAACTCTCTGCCAAGTTTATCATTAGGAAACTGCTTGATTACAGCATGGTTCAAAATACGGTAAAGATGATTCAAAAGTTAACCAGCTAGCTGGATTGAACCTTTTGTATGATGTGTTTTGTCTGATTTATAGGGCATTAAAAAAATAAGTAAATTATATTCAACAATTATATCATTTATGTTACAGCTTTCCTGGATTCACAAGTAGTAGGCTAGGGCTCGAGGTCTTGCCAAAGGACACATCCGAAAACCAGAGGTTCCAGTGGGGTTCGAACCCTGAACCTCCTTATTCTAAGACAGAAAATGTGACCATTGGGCCAAGCAGGACTTCTAGCCCATCAAAAGGTCTTTATTTAAATTGCAATATCTGGCTAATACTTGATAGCAGATTAAACTCCCTTAAATGGTTGAGAGAAGCTTGATAAAACCATCAGCCTTCCGTGGGACTACATCTAATTGAAATCAAAATCAATTTAAATCCACATTGAGAAAGGTCTTGTGACTTAAAAAGCATGGTACTGTTTTTCTTAACGACTTCGGGTAAGTCAAAACTGATGATACATGGAAATTATCCTAAATAAAAGTATAGTATTGTAATGTGTCGCATCATTGGAACCATCTTGAAGAGACAGTTCAAATGTTGTGTTATTGCAATATTGCTTATCTCAACATTGAAATAAGAGGGAATGTTGTCATGAACTTCCGCAAACTCTGAGCATAAAATGGTCTAGCCACTAGTACAAGCCTTCAATGAGGCACTTTTTATTTCTCTTGTATGCTAATGGATGTGAAACACGAAAAAAATAAAATAAGAACATACTTCACCAACCTTGGTATAATTCTCTTCTCGTCCATGGATAGATGGCCAAAGTCATTAAAGCACTTAAAGTCATAGTCAGTGGGTGGGTACCGAAAGGGCTTTGCACCAAAATTGAATTCACACTGCTGGTAAGACATGAAGCTTGCTGCCGCAAAAAACCCAGACCTGTGAAACGAAATAGATTAACAGTTACTCAAGTACATACAATACAACTCTAGCATGTTTAAAGAAATTAAATTCTTCAACCCATTGCCCCCCATATTAGAATTTTTGACTCTTCGAAATTAACAGCAGATTAAAATAAAGCAAATCAATCTTATAGGGTGTGGGCCTATATATTTTGAAAGATTCTGAATTAAGTTGGTGTTCAGTAGCTATTTTTCATTAAACAAAAATTGTTTTGTTTTAACAACATTTTATTCTAACTTGCGAACTGTCTCATATGTGAACAAGCACTTTTCACCCTTTCCCTAACAATAACAACTTTTGACTACTTTGTTGCAGACTAATTTAGAAAACCTTGTGGCAAAAGGAGAAATTGTTCGTGACGAGCAATTTTTCCTTTTCCCACAAGGTTTTCTGCCCTTTCTGAAGAATATTGTTCAATTTCATCACATTTTGAAATTTCGGCTGCAAACTCTTTCAATTCGGGACAGTCGAAAATTTGTTGTTTGGGAAAGGGTTAAAGGGTCCAGGAGTAAACACACATTTTAGACCGTGTCAACTCAAATTTGCTTCACAATCTAGTGTATTTGGCGCTTTAAAAAAAAAGTGATGACACCTAAACATATCTACCTAGCACAGAGAAACAAGTCCTCTTCTGGTGGAAGACGTGAACCGTTTAGTGAAAATATTATTTTCTGGTTCCCAACATCTAGCAGTAAACCAAGGATATCACCTGAAAAGACATAAAATCAAAATCCAACATAAGTATTGATTGAAGTTGAAAACTCCTTAATTGGATGAAGGTAGTTATTTTTTCTGTAGATTTTCAGAGTTGTAAGGAAAACCAGTTCCTTCTTGCAGGTTCCTTTCCAAGAATTTATTTTCAGGGGCTGGGGTGCCTGATGTAGGATGTGCATAAGAAGGGGACCAAAGGGGAACCACCTTCCCCTGTCCATTTCTTTCTGAATATGTATCCAAAAACGGTGAGTTTTGGGGTATATTTTGAAATTAAAAGACAAAAAATACAGTTTTAAAACCAAATCAAATGTATCAAATAATATCAAAAGCAAGTACGATGGCTTCAAGACTTATTTGAAGCTCTTTGGACCAATTATAAGAGCAATTAGATGAATCTAAGTGCTGGGGGAGTACTTATTCTGAAATTCAGAAATTCAGGGGCTGGACCACAGAGCTTTAAAGGCCTGGGGAATTAAGACCCTGACTTGTACATGTTTAAAAGCATTTTAACCATGTACAGCAGATGCCTACAAACACAACTATGTCAAGAGGTGAAATTGCTTATCATGAAAGCAATAGTTGAAGTGAATGATTAATTAAATAAAAAAAAAAGCTAGAATCTCTTGTGACAAAGAAATTGCTAAATAAATGCTAAAACATATATATCCTTTTGTCAAAGGTTATTTAAAAGGACTCGCAGCTAGTGCTTTTAAATGTATGAAAGGGTTAACTAGTATCAGAGAGAATTTTATAATCTTTAGTAAAAACAATTATATTCATCTGGAAGGTCAAGACATTATTATCAAGTGGTCAAGCAAAGTTGTCTGTAAACAATCAAATATTCTTTTGAGTTACTTAAATTGACTGTAGAATGCAGAATTAAATGCCCATTTATAATTATCATTCACACACTGTGCTTTCTAAACATGACCAAACATACTGGAAACATATATAGTAAGATGAATGATTTTATAATGTGTTACAGATTCCAATATTTTCTCCTTTTTAAATTTTACATTAAGTATTATTTTACTGATTAAAAAAGTAGCACTTTCTACAGACTATCTAACACACCACAATTTCATACATTTAACCCTTACAATGCTGGGTAATTTTCTAAAAATAGATTTGTGTTGTCTGCTTTCCAAAACCTTTTATTTCTGCTTAATTTTGTTGAGGAAAGATACCAAGAGTAGCAAACAGGTAAGATCACAGGCCAGCCGCCAATTCACTTGGCGGCTTGTGTGGATCTAACATGTTTGCATAAGCATGAAGTCGGTTCCAGCACTATAAGGGTAAACATTGACCAAACAATTGTCAGTAAAACACTAAAGTTGAATAAAAATTTTTCTTAAAATGTGTCCCTCTTCATGAGCGTTAAATACTTTCTATTGTCAACAACTTAAAAAAAACACTGAGAGATAAAAAGAGGAACAATGCTTGCAAAAGAAAAAAAATCACTGTTAACAGTAATACATTTTACAGACATTTGTCTTTAAGTCATACTAGTGGAAGCTTTGTTGTCCTTTCTTTTATTCCAAAGCCATCCTAGTGCAGAAGAGCTGAGTGGTCAATAAGAGAGAAGATTGGCTAAGGGGAAGACCCACTTGACTATAAATCAGGTGGACTAAAGTTCATTTAGTGTGAAGAAAGTGCTTTATTGGACAGACAAATGGATTCTAACTTTTTTAAGAGCTTGAACAGGAACTAGAAATTGATATATATTTTCTGAGCAGGCTTGTGAACCTTTGATGAGAAGCTTGGATGGAGAACAGACTATTGATATCTTATATAACCAGGTTTGTGGAACTTTGAAGTTGACAGTTTCCAATAATTCAAACATAAATGACTCTTGTAAAGAATCTCTGTTGAAAGAAATTTCTTTAATAATTAATAATTGGATTTTCCCCTTATTCAATTTATCTAAAGATGAATAATTCTACGCACATCTGGCAGACCAACAATGGAAGTGCTTCCAACAGCAGATTGATTGTTTGAGATTGCTTTCAACAATTTTTCAGTTATGATGTGGTTTCCCTAGATCTTTCTTCATCAGTACTGTTGTAATGCAGTTTTTTTTTTTTAAACAAGAGGTTAAATGGATATACCTTTTCATTACACAGAAACATTACTATCTAATATCTAACGACAACAAGTGGAAATGTGCGGTCAACAAAGATGGTAATTGGCTATCAATTTCAGATGTTGATTTATCTTGTTTTTAAAAACCTCAAACAATGTTTAAGCTATTTTGCAATTGCTTGGCTTATAACTTGATCGAAGCATTAGGACAAGCTCATTTGAAGTTTTGAAGAACCTCCCACATTCAGCTAGCCAGCTGGTAAACTACCTCTCATGATGACTGGTAATGGGATTCACACTGCACTAGGCTGCAAGATTTTGAGGCTGAACGAGTATACCTGTATTTGACTTTCTCTAAAGGAGCTGTAATTAAATGACATATTTGTTTGTGAAATCGAAAAGAGAAGAAACAAAAATGAATCATAGATTAATAATCCTATTAAGAAGGTTAAAGATATTTTGCATGGTAAGTTTTACTAATAAACCTTTCATTGTCAATCATACATGTTTTTCAAATGAACTGGTTTGACCATTTATGAATCCATTATGGGATGTAACCAAGCTCCTGAAATATTGTGGGGAAAGAGAAATTGATGCTCACATGTACAAATAGTACCACATTCAACAACAGTTAAATTTCTACAATGGCAGTATCTTTAAGTTTTTCTAGGATTTTGGTTGTCATGTACAGTTTGATTGTTTTTTGTCAAAATGGTTTTATTCCCAATGTAAATAATCATACATTGATTTGGTACTTTCCATTCCACAGGTGAATGAACTAAATAAGGATGACTGGTGTTCATAATTCCATTAAACATTTCTACCAAATGGGTAAGTGACAACATTCTAAAGTCAGCTTTTTCCATCAATACAACAATTTTACTTTTTCCCTTATATATCCTCCAGTTTATGAAAATATAGCAGACCATGCACGTACAAAGCAATTGTGATGAAAAGGGAAAAAAGCTCATATAGATTTCTTTCCACAATTGAGTTTATCACAAAATCACAAAGAAAGTGTTGATTATTTTAATACATAATCAATGATGTATGGTGTTGCTTCCAATTTGGATCACTTAAATATTCCATGGACATATTGGTTAAATCTTCATCAAACAATCCTAATTTCATAGGTCTGATACACAAAATGTTCATTACTGTATCAATGTTAGAAGACCAGAATTTATATGTGTCCAACAGTACTGTAATTGTCCTTCACAAATAAACAACCTGTCTGTTTTATGAATATTTAAATTATTGTCTTTCTTCCATTTCAATTGAATAAACTGACAACAAAAGAATAAATGATTAATTGAATGTGGTTTTAAAGAGCATCTACAGCTTTATTCATTAAGAACACATTATGATGATGAAGATAAAAGTTGTTCCTTAGTAAAAAGTTATTTAGATAAAGTTGCCAATGTACCGAGTCTCACCAAAATGCTTTTAGCAAGTTGAATTTAAATGTATATACAAGCCCTTTTTTCCGCAATGTTTTGTCATAGGGCAGCAGCTTTTTTCAATTTATTCTATTTTCATGATTTACCGTTGTCTACAAATACCTTTTTTAACAAAAAAGTATTTATGCTAAGATAGTGAGTCAGCAGAACCAAACCCGCACATTGAATGCATTTATAACAACTCCAACTATCACAAACAGACTGTATTATCAAATTTACCTCCATTTAGTTATTAAAGTTTTAAATTAATATCATGGTATCAAATGACATTCACCACCTTGAAATCAGAGCTAGGCTGTCTACTTGATGTGTTACAAGTACTGGTACTTGGACATATCTTTAATAGACCAACCCTTACTCCATAATAACCCACATTTAACTCTAAATGTACCACCTGCAGACGACATTTGTTTTACTTAAAGCAGACGACTTTAGAAAAGCTTTTTAAACCATTAAAAAATCTTTAAGTTCTGCTGTTGTAATATGTATATAAATTGAAAAAGCATTGTGGCAAAAGGAGAAACTGCTTGTGACAAGCAATTTCTTTTTTTACCACAATGCTTTTTGTAAGCTGTCTGCTGCAAGATGAAAAAATGTGGCGTTAGATTGTATTTGATTTAACACATCAGCTCCAGAAGTCATTAGTTTTAACTTAATCTATTTTTTAATTTAATTGTGTCTGAAGCTTAAAGCTCATTTAAAATTCACTCCGGATGACTGCTTCCTTGATTCTAAACCAGTTCTCGCGCTGATTTGTAGGCTTGTCCAAGCCATTTTTACCTCGCCACTAACAGGTACTGAACCCAGGACCCTCGATACTATAGGCAGATGCTCTACCACTGCATCAATGTTGCCCAGAAGTCTTTGAAAACCACTGACACAAAAGGAAAAATTGCTCCTGAGCAACTTATCCTTTTTTCACAACGGTCTCTATCCAATACTTTGAATAAAATGTTTTTTGTGTCAATGTACTTTTTTTTCTGAGGTTACTTCTACTGTGCTTTGAATTTGGACCAGTCTAAATCAACAATCATGTCATATTTTGAAGCAATCATATGTTATAGATCTACAATAATATTAATGAGACTCTCTTTATGCCACTCAACTTTTGCATTCAATACAAAAAGAAAAACCAAGGCCATTTAGTATTAAATTTGTAAACCCCATACTTATATGCTTATTACATTATATCTATTTCTCTATATGTCATGTGGTGCCCATAAGTTTGTCCTGAATGGAATTCAGCTAGTGCTTAAATGGATGCTAGAAAATTACTCATATCGTGAACTGTTCTATTGATTAGTATAAATACCTTTAATTGCTTTGTGAAGTGGGCACAGTGATTCTAAGCAAAATGAATCCTTATATACTGCATGAGAAAGAGGATAAGGTGGTGGATATATTCTGTGGTAAGATCTTTTAGAAATTTTTCCTGCGTTTGTTAACCCTTATAATGCTGGATAATTTTCTTGAAACAGGTTTCCGAGTTGTCTGCTTTCCAAAACCTTAAATTTCTTCTTAATTTTGATGAAGAAAGATACTGGGAGAA
The DNA here is from genome assembly GCA_947846245.1 of Cerastoderma edule. Lineage (NCBI taxonomy): Eukaryota > Metazoa > Mollusca > Bivalvia > Cardiida > Cardiidae > Cerastoderma > Cerastoderma edule. The sequence goes on along the minus strand of OX401410.1, from coordinate 7,251,117 downwards.
ACAAACAGGTTAGATCATAGGCCAGCCACCAATTTACTTGGTGGCTGGCCTGGATCTAAACTGTTTGCATAAGCACAAAGTCAGTTCCAGCACTATAAGGGCTATTTCCCTTATACAGAGTTTTATGACTGGTTTAGGAGGAATGCAGCAGCAGACAAAAATTAATGTTTTAAAAAGAATATTTTCTTGATTATATTTGGTAGAAGCCATTTAATTGCCCACTTAATTGCTCATTTGATTTTCTGATAAAGGAACCAAAATCAGTATATTTCAGGTAAAATGACATCAAATATGTTTGAAGCAGACGGCATAAAAAAATGAAAATATGAAAAATGAAACTAGCTCATGAGGAGGAAGCTTCCTTTTTCACAGTAGTTCCAGAGTTTAATTTTGATACCGTTTATCATTTATATGGCATGAAACTTTAAAGTACACTTAAGTCACTTTGATAGTTTAGTTTAAACTAATTTATTTTACATCAATTGTGAAACAAGTTCTTGCAACTTCGATAAATCACTCTCAATTCTGCTTCGTGGATACATAACCAGTACTCGCGCCAAATGTGGATTAATGAAAGATCGCAAGGCAGATCCCACCACTCACGGGATTCGAACCCACGACCCTCTTGTCCAGAGGCCGACGCTCTACCTCTGGACTGATACCTCACTTTGATTATTCTATCAATAAATGTCTGCTAATCAGGCACCTTGGTTTAATTCAAATAGACTTCTTAAAAACTTGACAATCTTGCTTTAGATGAATATGAATAATTTTTTTTTGGTTTTCTCACAACGATTAATGGTTCATGTGTTTATTTTGTTGATACCTCTTACAAAATACTGCTTAATATTCTATCCAAGCCTCTACAATTGTAAGAAAGTTCTTAGACAAGCCCAAACTTATTGTTAGAAAAGGAAAAATATTTAACAAATACTTCTTTTTTTCATTTTCATTAATGATTTCAAAGTTGTTAGTAGATGACAGATCATATAGAGGTTTCAATGCAAGACTTTATATATTAAGTCCTTCACAAACGTTTGTGAAGGACTTACTATCATTTTGCTTTGGACATTCAAAATGCAAGGATATAGCTTAGTAAAGAGTTAATGGGCCACTTAAATACATCAGTTCAAGAAAAAAACAATTGTCACAAGACCAATGTTCTATATTGGAATTCAATAGGAAAGTTCTCGTCATAAATACAGAATTATTGACAAAACAGGCCATTAAAGACCCAACCAATTTGCAATCTGATCGGTTTGTCAATTTTTCTTTGTTCAACTGACCAAGTCACTGTTATATCACTGTTATCTCATTTGTTTCTATCATACATCAATTTGCTTTCTATCAGGTGGACCAAAAATACAATATCAGAATCATTACCAAGTCATTAAATATTCAAATGTGACACTTTCGTTTTCTTACTCTGGAAGTTAATGTGCTGATTTGAGCAAATTCTTCATTTGCCGCAACGTTTCATGTGATCTCCCCTTGCACTTGTATTATAATGTTACCCCCAAAGGACATGTTTAACCCTTTACCAAACAACAAATTTTCGACTGTCCCAAATAAAAAGAGAATGCAGACGACATTTCAAAATGTGATGAAATTGAACAACAATCTTCTGATAGGGTAGAAAACACTGTGGGAAAAGGCGACATTGCTCTTAAAGATTAAACTATTGTGAAAAATGAAAAATTTCTTGTTGCAATTTTTCATTTTTTCAAAATAGTTTAATCTTACAATTAACACAATGAAACGTCATCTTCAACACCTAAGAATTGCTATCTACTAATGCTTTAAGTAATCAATTGACAAATGACATTGCATGTGCTACTTAATATTCATTGTAAATATAGTGTTCAAAGTTGATAACCCAAAATATGTTATCGGAACATCACATTGTTCTATTTAGTTTATCACTAACAAGTCAGCCCAACAGTATCGTATAAAGCAATAAAAGGATCTGTGTCATAAAAAAAATCACATTGAAGTAATTTTATACCAACCCCTTACTTAGTATTCTTGTTTCAATCCCTTCAGCAAAAATCTTAGAAACCACCGTGATAAAAGTAGTTATTGCTGGGAAACTTGTTTTTTTTCTTAAAACAAAATCCAAAATTTTTCTTGTCATTATTAACATAAATTTTGTCTTTCCTTTGTTACTCTGAGTATCTTTCCCAGTCAAACTTATGCAGATGTTTAAGGTTTTGGAAAGCAGACGACACAAGAATCTATTTTCGCAAAATTACCCAGCATTCTAACGGGTAATTTGCAACATTTACAAAATTTAGTAGTTAGTGAGTAGCTTTTCCAAAAAGTTCTATAGGACTTGCTTCTTTTAACCAAAGTTTTCAAATAAAGTTTGACAATAATGCCAATGCGGAAAAACACCTATCTAAATGGCAGCAGATCCAGTTATTGGAGGATCTGAGTAACCGATCATTGTTTTATCATTAAAAACACCTTATCAAGCATGTGGAGCATTGTGTAAATTTGAATAGAAGACCAACTTGATTTGACAGGTGTAAATCTTTATCTGTAGCCTTAACCCATTGCCTCATGTGGAATTTTTAGACTGGTCTAAATTGGAAGAAATGGCAGATGACAATAAAACAGGATGAAAAATATTTTAAATGTAATATTTCATCAAACAATTGTGACAAAAAGAGTAATTTCTATTTTTCAAAAAGCTTCTCTGGTAGATGACTGATGATACAAAAGGTAGAAGAAGGAAGTTCACCTTGTGAATGTCACATTTGTGTCTACTTCACAAAGGGAATGTTATTTTTTACCAAACTTTATAACTACTGTCGGGTGTTGCTTACAACATAGGCCCACCACAAAATTCTTGATGAGGGAATGTGTTTAACATTTAAACAAGACAGTTTAAATCTCTGCTACCCTGTAAAACATCATACCTATCAAAACCATTGATAACTACTATCCTTAACTGGATTAACACATTCGAGCTAATGACAGTTTTTTATAGCTCTGAAATGAAAGAGGTTGAAGATAGGAACTTAAATTGTGGCTAACAAGTTTAGAGATATATATTTAAGTTGTAAAAAGAGCAAATATTACTCAAATTCGTCCCATAATTTCCAATAAATAAACCATACTCCCATGTTGAAGTTCCGCATTGTCTAAACTATATTAAACAACAGAAAACAGAAATTAGCATGAATAAAAAACACTAATTTCCAAACGATATTCAGTTGAAACGTTTCTGACAAATGGATCAAATACTCATTAGCAGCAGGCCTGTTCAAAATCAAAAGCAACATTAGACAACATCTAAAAAGAATTGGAAATAATATTCAAAGTGATATTGAGAAGAAACCTTTGAGTCTGGAAAGGAAAAATTTCTCGTCACAACCAACTTCTCATTTGCACACATTTATAGGGGCTCACCACAACACATATCAAGGGGTGTTTTATCAATATTCCACACCATTTTTGAATGGCATAACCCTTTCCAAAACAATAACAACATTTGACCAGTTTGTTGCAGACGACTCTAGAAAATATTGTGGGAAAAGGAGAAATTGCTCTTAAAAAGCAATTTCTCCTTTTCCCACAATGTTTTCTGCCCTATCAGAAGCTTATTTCCAATTTCATCCCATTTTGAAATGTTATCTGCAAACTCTTTCAATTTGGGACAGTCAAAGATTTGGTGTTTGGGAAAGGGTTAACTAAGCAGTTTTAACTCATTCCTTCATGTGGGGTTTGAGGACAAGTCCAAATTTGTTACACACAAACAACAATTTGAAAATGCCAAAAAAGCAACCAACAAACGACAATTGATTATTGGTGTAGATTGCATTGTGACAAAAGGAGAAATCACTTGATATGAGTGAATTTCTCCTTTTATCACAATGGTCTCTTAATATGTCTTCAGCGGAAGTGTTAAAACTTGTGCAATATTCGCAAGCGATGGGTTATAAGTATGACATGTGACAATGGAAGAAGACAGGTAAAAATACCGAATGTTTGCCAAAGAATAACACTGTCTTGAGTCTTGTCAACTAAAAAACAAATCCAGAGGAAGGTCTTCAAAAGGAGCAATGTTTAATCAAGCCGCAATATGCAGTGCGTTTCCTTTAAAGGATACATTCACACCCTTCAACTTTTTACTTCATAGGTACAAGAAATCTTAAGCTTTTCTAACTCTAAGCAGTTTATATCCGTTCACTTTAAAGCGGAACGATCAAATTCATAATGTTAAATTAAAGTCATAATACTTGAGAGAAAATAAGAACATCAATTCAACGTTCTTAAACTTTTTCTGTAGATCTGATTTATTGATTGACTTTATATATAATATTATAGGGTTTTCATGCTGCTGGCTTCAAAATCCGAATAGAGAAGAATCAAATGAAATGTACCGTTATATTGGGAAACATTATGGCAATAGAAGAGATGAATTATCATAATATAGTCATGCAGTGCCTTTCATGATGCGATGTTCTTTCTTTGAAAGGAAAACTTGATGATCATAATTATAGCATTTATCACCTTACTTCAAATAGATATGGGAAACAGTGGTGCAGTGGTAGAGTGACAGCCTATGGTACCAAATTTGATCTTTATTAGTTGCTAGGTGAAAATGCCGAAACTAACCCATACATGAGAAGAAAAAAATCTATTATTATTTGTAACCAAGCCATTTAGTCATTCCATCAATGAGCTCCCTTAATGTTATAGAACTTCCATCAGTCGATGCTTTCTTTTTAGAATCATTGACTACTTTGAAATCTGAATAAAGACTACGGTAATAACACTTTACAATAGTGTTAGCAACAATTTGACACAGATAATCCTTTTTTGTTCAAATCAAATATGTCAGTTTTACAAATCAACCCTTTTTGATTATTTTCAGGTGAATCTGAATTAAGTATAGATAAATATTAATGGGTTAACAACGGATAAATCTATTTTAACCAAATACATTTTTTTTGACTATATAAGATTTGCAAAGTCACAATTTTAAAAGAATTCTGTCAGCTTTGCGATGATAGAGGCGATAAACATTTAAACCAATACTGGCAATATAAACTAATTGCTATTCATAATTAGGTGTATATTGTTTTTTCTCTTCATTTAAATAGAGATAAAAATCGTGGCGGAGTTGTCCAAATTGTATACTATTCAAACCATGTGTGTGCTTGCAAAGAACCAGGCAACTGGATTATTTCACTTATAAATCTAGCTATTTGTAGACATTTCATGACAACTTTCAAGATCATTAACTATTACAAGAGTTACAGCTTGTTCTATGCAAGAACAAAAATCAAGTTTATTCATTATTGGTGTTTAAAGAAAACATATTAAGTAGGAATAATGTCTTCTTAACACATCGGTGACATTTCAAATGGATTTACAGATTCTAATTTCATTTAATAAATATGTGAAATGATGATAAGAAGTCACCACACTTTTAATTAACGGAATTATAAAAAAATCAAATTTTGAAAATGCTGTCTGATGGAATCTCATCCGAGTCCATTGTTTCGCCTATTGAGCAGGCAGGTAAGATGAAAAAGTGTTCTTTTATTTTCTCAAATGGAATTGTGTGACTAATCCAAATTAAAGGAAATAAGAGTCAAGAGTAATAATAAAAAATTATATCCTTTTTTTTTTAAATTAATAACTCCTTTATGACATGTCAGATAAACCATTATGTCATATTTGCTCAGATTTTTGTTAGTTTTTCTGTAGGTGCATTTAAAGGGATATATGTAAATTAGAGGGTTCTGCTATTAACCCAAACAGAATGTACTTTCAAAATTTAAAAACAAAAGCAGTTAACAAAATCTTAGGTGAAAAGCGACAGTTACATAACAATAATTATGGAAATTAAGTAACAATATTGCACAAACTTCACCAATTCTGATTTTTTTTTCACATTATTTTTGTTGGGCGGCATTGGTGAATACATCATATCCCAAATGCAAATAATACTAAAATGCATTTGTGACAGAAGATGATATAGAAATTAGAACGACAAAGAAAAAAAATGACATTATAGAAATCAGAATGACAAAGAACAACGTCTCATGATTTGTAAAATCAATGGTGGTCACACTGATTTAAAAGGTTTGCTAATCAATTGGGGACTTTATGTTGGGTATTTTTCTATCTGATAGTCAGTTTTTTAATGTCACCTACTGCAAATAAGCAAGAATATGGAGTATTAAAATGAACAATGAATGTAAAATTTAGAATATTTGTCTTAGCCATATTTTGCTTTCCTTTTTTTGTAAACAGCCAGAGAGACTATGTTGAATATGTCAATAAAAGGAAAAATTGTCTTTAGAATTATCATTGTTAACACTTAGAATGCTGGGTAATTTTCTAAAAATACTTTTTTGTATCGTCTGCCTTTCAAAACCTCGAATATAGCATTCTTAGGGTTAAATAATTGTCGTCTGCTGCACAAAGCACAAAAGAGGGATGTATATAGTAAACAATTTATAACTAAGCTGACATGTCCAAACTCCTTGACAACATATATTAATGACATCCAATGAAATTTGAACGCAAATCATTAAATAGTTATTTTTAAAAGTTAGAAATCAGATCAGTTATCTCGCAGAAGGAATTTGATCTTTTCATTGCTGGGTAGCGCCACAGTATAGGCATTATACCATACCATTCCTTCATATGGGGTTTTGTGACTAGCTTAACTTAAATGCGACAGCAGTAGCATACAATAAAGAATGAAAAAAGAACCAAAAGGAATACAGGTTTTATCTAAGATGTTGTTTATCAACCATTGTGACAAAAAAAGAAATTGCTACTCAAAAGCAATTTCTTCAGCTTCAGGTTCGAATTATAGAGTAATTGGTAAACTTATACTGAAGTAGTAATGAGCAGGCCTGAGGTAACAAATGAGGGCACAAGAGGAAATTGCTCACATGATTTTTTCCTCATTATAACCATTATGCAAAATGAGTTATTGCACATACCAAGATATTCCTCTTAAATTTTGTCACAATGATTTACAATGATTATAATTTTTCAAAATTACAGCATAACTCTCTAATCGATAGGGGAAATTGGATATTGTTCTGACCACATGAGAACATGTGTATCATTGGAAAATCTCCATTTGTTACAATGTTTTCAAATTTCATCTTCTGGAAAGAGGGCTTCAGTTGTTTGACATTGATGCCAGTAATGTGCAGGGTATAAAAAAATCTGTAGAGTAATGTATCAAAGTAACTCCCAGTTTGTTATTATAAAGAATTACACACTATCTCAATTGACAATCTTAATCTGCTACCCCATACGAATTTAACATATCCTTTACATTTGGTTCTACTTTTAGCATTTAATCCTTCATCAATGAGGCATTTTCTTCAAATTTGGAAACTTTCATTAATTTGTTACCAGACAATATTATCTATAATAAGCAAACCAGTTTCTAAACATAACAATACCTTTTTCAAATTACAAAAAGTAGAAATTATTGTGGCAAAACACACAAAAAGCATGTCTCTAAGTCTAAGACCATTTATTTTTAACCACAATGGTTTCAATGTCTATTTTATCAATAATTATGTTTTTCGTGGACATTTTATGTTGTATTGTAGTTAAAAGACTTTTGTGACATTGACATCGACCTCCTACAATCAAGAAAAGGGCACAGTTATATCTGAAAAAATGGAGGCTTGAAGCTATCTAAAATTGGGGTTCATGTAAGACTAAGCAAGTCATTCACAAACATGAACCACTTATTAAAGCCTTGCACTGGACCTTCAAAATATAGTTAATATCATCTTGCTTATTATAACTCATCCAATCAAATGGAACTTTATGACTGGTCCAAAGTTGCAAGAAAAAAAGCCACGAGATAAATGTAGTATGAAACAAAGTATGAAAATAAAAAAAGATTAGTACTAAGAAACCATTATGGTTGTTTCAACCAAATTCTCCTCTTGTCACAGTGGTTTCTCAAAATAGCGACTGTAGTTGGGTAAAAATAGGTATGTTATGTGAAAAGCTAAAAGAGAGATTGAAAAAGCAAGGAAAATAACACTCTTGGAAGCTTCAATTTCACAGCAATATATCACAAGCATTCATTGCAAAACTATAACAAGGCCTTCACTTCTGTGAAGGACTTGCTATAGCCTTGCATTGAACCCTTAGTAATCTCTTGTAATCTAACTAAACGTGGTAACAAATGTACACTGGTTTTAGGCTTTGAAACCGTAATATGAATCCGCTTTAAATAAATGCCACCTGATCAAAACTGTAAATTGATTATGCAATTTGTTAAACCCCCTTCACCATAAAATCCATATTTCTGCTGCTTCAAAAACACCATCAGTAAGGAAGCTATGTAGGGTTCAGTGCAATTAATAGTAAGTACTTCATATTCACCACTTACTACAAGTCATGCATTGAACCATTGAAGTGGTACTAGAGTTTTCTTCAATTCCTGCAAAATTTCCAGATTTCGATTTCAATATAAAATCAATTACTACAATCACTTTTCAACATTATGCATGTAATACTTTCCCTCAAATGAGGCTTGGTTCAAATTGTTATATATTTTTTACATTTCACCCATAGTAATGCTGTTTTAGATTGCAATGCTCGGCTCATATTTTGATGGAATAACACCCCAGTCTTAACCAGCATAAAAGCTGACCATGCTGAGTACAACCATCAGTATTACACAAGTCAGAATCATAACGGCTTTCATGAAAATCCGAATTTAACGCACCTGGGATTTGAACCTGTATGGATGGTCCTTGTAATTTTGAGATCTGTTCTCTAACCATATCACAAGGGAGTTCCCAGAGAACAAAATCTTTATCCCTTACAAAACTCCAAATTTTCGGCTATCCCAAATTGAAAGAGTTTGCAGACAACATCTCTTAATGTGATGAAATTGGAAAATAATCTTCTGATAGTCCAGAAAACAATGTGGGAAAAGGAAAAATTGCTTTTCACAAGCAATTTCCCCTTTCCCACAATCTTTTCCAGAGTCGTCTGCAACAAAGTGGTTAAATGTCGTTATTGTTTGGTAATTGTTCAGCCATAAGGGTCTACCATGCACAGAAGGTGAGACAATTGATAGTTGCCTGACAATTCCATTTCAGAACCCAAAAAGGTTGAAAGGTGTTAAATATGATAATCGTTAAAACGTCAGTGTTACCATGTCACTATGAAGTGCATTACATGCATTTAACTACTTACAAAACAACAACCCTTTGGATGGAAAAGTTTGTTGAGAACAATCTAAATCATGAAACAATTTGTAGGAAAAGGAACAACATTGAGAAATGGAGCAATGGTTCATATGGGCAATTTATCCTTTTTCCAAAATATACTCAAAGAATTGTTGATAGACTATGACATACATTGTAGTTTCAAGATGAAGATATCATTTGCTAAGCAGTTAACAAAATTCTGCCTTTATGAACAGTTTAATGAACAATTCAATGTAATGGCTTTCAGACACCTTTGTAATATGGTCTCAAGCAATCCATCATTTGCCAAAATGGTACCCTCTCAACTTCAAAATGAAAATATCATCATTCAAAATTGACAAAAATTGTCTTCACCTGCATTTTTTGTGGTAGCAAATTCCAAATGAGATAATGATTTAACTATTTGTGTAATGAGTAAAAACCTAGCATGTATGTGCAGAAGGAGGCATTTGAAAGTAACATGTTAAAACAGAAAATTCTCATCATGAACTTATTTCCACTTTGTCGGTATGATTTCAATGTTCAATGAAAAATGAGATTATTTCTAAGGACATCTCCTGCCACTTTGACATTGATAAATTTTATTCTTAGTCATTTGTGGCAACTCAATTAAAACTGGGAAAGGGAAAGACAGTTTAAAATCTAATCATTACACCAGGGGGTTCTAATCTACCCTCTCAGTTGTCACGTTCAGACAGACAAACTCACAGCTCCCACAAGGAAGTAATCATATAAACCAAGGTACAGGTGTTAATCGTTCAACCTTTTGGTGTCATCATATTGTAAGCGACAAGAGGTGCAGAGGTAGAGTGTCTGCTTCATGTACCGAGGGTCTGGGGTTCAATCCATGTTAAATGAGGTGAAAATTGCCAGGACTAGCCCTCAAATCTGGGCGAGTACTGGTTTAGTTTCCAGGAAGCTATCATTGTGAGCGAATTTAACAAGCTTCAAGCCTCCATCACAATCAATGTAAAATGAACGAAGTTTAAACTTATCACACTATTGGATTATACCACATACCTTGCTTGGTGCAGTGATGGTGAACTTGCTACCCAGGTGTCCTAGCTGGGTTTGATACCCACAGGCACTGATAGTTTCCTTGAATGTAAATTGGCAAGACACTTCATGGCCCTAGTCTTATATCAAATCCCAGAAAAACCATTAATATAACTGAAAAATGTTGATATTGCATTCAATTTCATACAAAAAAAAATGATGATAAATGATGCGTAGTGTGACATTAAATATGAAGGATCTGAGTTTAAAACCTAAATAAGCCAATAATTTTACTAATCAATCAAATCATGGTATCATGATATATTTGTCACAAAAAATTAAAAAAAAATAAAAAAAACATTCAGATAACATTTTGGTCTTATTTTCGCAATATGTCAGAATGTTTAGAGCATGTTTAAATTAATTAAGGAGCATCTAAGGTAGGAATATATTGAACATCAATATCTTTCATTCATACCTTTTCAGTCTTATAAAGGCTAACTGTGACAGCCATGTAATTGATGTGCAAACAAAGTTTTGAGGGTTCATTGCAAAACTTAATTCCTTCATTTTTGTGAGGGGCACACTATAGTCATCCATCAAACTTTCAAAATGTCTATTATGCTCTGTTCTCTGTTCGAACATTATACAAGGGATGGCGTCGAGCAAATTTTGACTTTTGAAACCTGATATAAAAACATCAACCCTCTCTTTTATATTGATAAATATGTACACCTTTTCGGCAGAGCCCTTTTTTGTAAACATTGTGAAAAAGTACACTTCTTTCCATCCTGAGGGAAGAATCTAAGTGTTCATACTTAACCCATTACCAAACAATAACGACAATTGACCAGTTTCTTGCAGATGACTCTGGAAAACATTGTGGGAAAAGGAGAAATTGCTCTTAACAAGCAATTTCTCCTTTCCCCACAATGTGTTCTGCCCTATCAGAACATGATTTATCAATTTCATCACATATTGAAATGTCGTCTGCAAACTCTTTCAATTTGGGACAGTCGAAAATTTGTGTTTGGTAAAGGGTTAAATCAAATCATCACCTTCTGAGTCTATCGACAATATCATTGAATGGACACTTTAAATTCTTTATTCTGTCTAACATTTTAAATCAACAATCAAACGGGTAATGGGTGAGTTCAGGGTGTAATAGCAAAATTACTCAATATTACTGCATAGTAGTCACAGATTTTCAACATCATTAATCCCTTTATTATTCACGCTTAATCCAAATAGGATTAACAGTCAATAACTGTATTTATACCATAAACTTTCAAATAATAACACATCCTACCTCAGATTGTTTTCCTGTTTCCTAAAAAAATAAAAATAATTAAATGACCTCGATGCAGATGCTCAGAGTAGATTGAAATTGTTGTCTACAAACATTTTATATTTCAAGGATACAATTATGTGCTCTTTGGTTTAACCATTTTTCAATGTACATGTATATAATTATATACACACACACATTGAAACACATATGCATGATAGGGACACAAGATACTACTCATACAAAAGCAGAAATTGCTTTTAAGAGCAAAGTCTACGTCTGCAAGAAGAAATTCTACCCACAATCACATAAACGTTATTTTCTTTACTTCAAGAGTGTTGCCTCATTATGCTTTGAATTTGAACGAGTCACAAGAACTAATATAACATGTATGTGTCAAGACTCACAAGAGTAAAAAGAAAAAACATTAACCGTCACTCAATTAGAGAAGTTACGGTAAGCTGCAAAACATACCTACAATAAACTTTTAAATGCTGCCTGCTCTTTACAGACCAATAAAACGGCAGCCAGTTTAATTCAATAGTGCAAGGAGCACTGTGTGTGACTATCACACCAAAAAGTGGATACTGATTTGCTTAATTAAAAATTCAAATTTAATCTAGATGGATAGAAAAAGATAAAATTCTATCGAATATATGGAATCACAACAAAGACCTTTTGTTCAATGGTGACATGAATGCATTGTTTATGTGTTAAAGTGGCAATAAGACACCAGGCAATAAATATTCAAAGTGATACAATAAATGGTAATACTGATTGGATTTAACCTATTCCCCCATATGTGAAATTCATGACAGGTTTAACTTGAAAGCAACAGCAGATGACAAAAATTAACATGAAAAATATGCATCACTTTTGTGATGTTAGGTAGACATTGGATAGATATTGAAAGGAAACTATTGTGCTAAAAGAATAAATTGCTCCTATGGAGTAACTCATCCTTTTGTCACAGTGGTATCTAAACTCTTCTGAAGCAGATGCATCAAAGTAAAGTCGGGAGATAAAGTGTCCCCTTGTCCCTTTCTTTATAGACAATTTTTATACATCAGAAAAATAACGAAAAAAGTTGTTACACAAGAAAATTTGCTTAACATTTGAAAATTGTCATTTTGTCATTACAACTACAAGTACTTAAACCAGTGATTCTAGTTTTTATCGGGGTTTTATTACTCTGATAATCGCATTCAATGGTGTCTGCTGCTATTCATTCCTTTTAACAGGAAACAGATTAAAACTTGGATAACTTTAAATGATACAATCTATAATCCATAGCAGATATTGTTATTCAATCTATACATAATGTTGTATACGATTATGAAGCCAGAATTCAAAGTGTCAATCAATATGTAGTTTCTATTTAATTCAATGTCTTTTATGAATGAAACAGGAGCGTAACGTCTACCATCTACACGGATATTGACAAAAGATAAACATAAATAATTTGATAGCAAGATGCTCATTTCTAGGAGATTGTGACTTATATCCGAAAATTTGAACAAAGTGGATTTATAAAATCATGTCCATCAGTGAACAATCAATCAGCGAAACTCAATCATTAGAATGGGGTCACAATTGGATTTGAATGGTAAGATCTTAACCCATTATTCGAAGTACTGCCACACAAATCTAATTGAAGGAATTATTTTCAGTTTTAGGTAGTTGATTTAAAAAATTTGAAAAAAAAAGGAAACATGTATGAATTAAACGCTTGCAACAGTATTACAATAAGCCCAGTGGAACTGCCCATTACAAAGGCTTTGAAACATTTAGAAATTATGAATTCAAGGAAAGACTTTAGTAAGTACTCCATATAATGTGAGGCACTTACTATATCATATCACTGAACCTTAACTATCATAGTCCTGCACTGAATCCTTGTAACAAAGATAGATTTATCATGAATTTATTTCGAGGGTCAGTGCTGACTTTACAACCCTTAGAATGCTGGGTAATTTTCTAAAAACAGATTAGAGTGCCGCCTGCTTTCCAAAACCTTAAATATCTGCTTAATTTTGTTGAGGAATGATACCCAGAGTAGCAATCAGGTTAGATCACAGGCCAACCGCCAATGTACTTGGCTGCTGGTCTGTGATCTTAACTGTTTGCATAAGCATAAAGTCAGTTCTAGGACTATAAAGGTTCATTTATCGTTTACTTTTTGTACTGGAATTACTATTGTCTTTCACATAGCCATTGTTACCTTTGCATGTTTTATTAAAGGCAAATAGGTTCAAAGATCTTAAGTATAATACTTAATTTAAATAAGACAGTTATAAGATGTAACAATCATTTTATCGTGCCATTATTTTTGTATTTGAACAGCCTCAGCTCAACTTTAAGACCAGCTAGCATGGTTTAGTATTACACTAGAGTGTCTACTCAATATACAATATGGCGCTGAAACAAGTTGGTGCGTCAGCTAATATGATTTTGATCACTGTTCTACTTTGCGTGTGTGTGGTTTTCTTATTTGGCACAACAATCTGTTTTTAATTATTGTTTTCACTATCACATTTGCATATAGTCATGTGTGATGTTCTTTTTTTTTTCAAGTGTGATATTCATTTAATTGCTTCATCACAATATATCATTCAATCACAGCACAAAATAAATGCACCAAATTCACAGATCACTTTTACAGATTCTAATAACCCTAAGGTTATACTATAGAAAGTTACTTTAGAATGTTACAAATCCATCCATTGCCTCATGGAAAATTATCTCTGTCCCTTCAAGTGTTAATGGTTTATAATAAAAGAACTGATGTACTTAATTTTTGCCTGGATACAACTTCTTTTTGAGATAGCCATCATGCTATTTTATTTTGAGATATTCATCACAACATTTATTATGAGATAGACATTATACAATTTCATTTCGAGATTGTAATGCAACATTTTGGTAAAGAGTAAACCATTCTGACTATGAAGATATAGTTAACCACTTTATTAAACCTTTTCCTTACAATTTGTCACCTCTGCTCTCTAAACAAGTTGTATATCGATGGTTCAACGCAATACTATAGTAAGTGCTTCACGTTTGTGAAGCACTTGCTATAGTCTTGCGTTGAACCCTCGATATATGAATCATACCATTTTTTGTGATTTCATTTCAGTATTATCTAGCCCAAAAGTTGTTCTTTATATCGACGAGACAATCATGTTCTGTCTAATTTGAAAGGATATAAACCCTCTACTCTATCAGAAACACATCTGCAACAAAAATTCTAGAAATGACTTAAAAAACATTGCTACAAAAGGACCAAGTACTCTATCATCATGTTTACAGCTCAATTTGACAAGAACAGTGTTCAACTGCCTTACTTTTTAAAGATTCTTTAAAGATTCACTTTGGTTCAACTGAATCAGAAGACAAAAATAATTTAAAGGTCTTGGAACGGCAGAATACAAATGAATGTCAACCCATTTCAGCATAATCCATATTGGAATGTGTGAATTGTCAAATGTGAAAACAACAGCAGACGACAAATACACCATGAAATAAATACATTTTCTCGTTGATATTTGGTCAGAAACCATTGTTACCAAAGGAAAATTTTCTCATTAGTTGATTTAATCTTTTCAAAGTCTTCTATTGTATTTACCCATTACCAAACTATAAGGAAATATTACCAGTTTGTTGCAGATCTCACAATTCTGGAAAACATTGTTAAAAAAGGAGAAATTGCTCTTAACGAGCAATTTCTCCTTTTCCAACAATGTTTTCTGTCCTATCAGAAAATTATTTTCCAATTTCATCACATTTTGAAATGTCGTCTGCAAACTCTTTCAATTTGGGACAATCGAAAATTTGGCATTCAGTAAAGGGTTAAGCAAAGTAAGGTTCCATAGAGTAAGTGGTTAACAATCCCACCTATCTATTACAGGGAACTATTTTATCATGGACTCGGAGCAGATCGTCTGCAATCCGTACCAAGAATTACAAGCTGAAGCCGTGGAGAAAGAGAAGAAAGGATCGCTGACTGAGCGGCTCACAGCTGTTCGTAACAATGTCTGTGAGCACCACCTCAAAACCAAAACCCGCCATCTTGAAAAAGAGCGTACACACAGTCTACGCAACCTCCACATGGACACAAGTAGCCTTCGGTACCAGGTCAAGGTAATGGACATAAATAAACGCAAAAATGACCTCGCCATGCAAGAACGAATGTTACCGAAAAAAGACTTTTCATATGACCATCACCAGATATCCATCAGCGCAAAAAGACTCGGTGTGTCTTCAGAAGAGTCATTCTATCTGAACAGGAAGTTACAATATCCCCTACGAGGGAATATGGTGAGGGATCACAACTCCAAACCATTCATAAAGAAGGCTCAAAGAGTCATGCTCAATCATACTGTAAATAAAAAGCAGGAACAGAGAGAGAGGTCACAGACTGCTAACACGTTTGAACGAGCCCCAACAGCGCAGACCATGTCCACTAATGTAGAAATCGTCTCCCCCGAGCCTCCGTCTACGATGTTTAATGATCGAACCGGACGACGTGGATCAAAGTCGGCACCTCCAGCAGCAAAACCTTCGGTCGGTGAGCCCAAAAGATCAAATTCCAGGCTAGAGACGGTTGTTGATGTGCCAGACTCGTCAAAGCTGCCAAATATTACCACACCAAGTGTAGCAACCACCTCCCACCACACTAAATCCCATGTTAAATTTCGAGTGGAGAATCAACCCCCATTTCGACAATCAACGCCAAATAAACTTCACCGCTCGCACACTTACTATTCGGGAATGACGAGAAGACAAAGGACACAAAGTGAAGCATGGGACAGCGACTCAGACGAGGATGACTACGTATTTAGGGAAAAGGTTGACTTGCGTGCACTGTTTTTCGGGGACAAATCACAAAGTGGTGAAAGCAAGAGTGCAATTACGGGAACGATTACCCCAAGAACAATGTTTACTAATGTGAGTGGGGACATTTCTCTGGGTAACAGAACCCACAGTCAGAAACCACCCTCCGAAGAACAGATGCTGAAGGAAAACAAAGAACTCAAAGAGAAAATTGACAGTTTCCTTGGTAATATTTCAAAACAAGAAAAGAAGATAGAAAAGAAGGATGAGAAGAAGGACGAGAAGAAGGAGGAGAAAGAGAAGCAAGAAAAGAAGGATGCTGAAATGGCTAAACAGAACCATAAAGATGCGGCCAAAAAGGCTTCCTACATACTTGGAGTGTTCTCAAAACCTATCGAAAAGGAGAAGATTTGGGGATACCAGTCAAACAAGGACTTGGAAAATAAAAAGAAAAACGAGAAAGCCCAAGAGGTTAAAATCGTCGAAAAACCCAAATCCGCCGAAGCAAAGCAACCCAAGAAGCGTAACCTTTGGGAATTCATTAACGTCAACATGAAAAACGAGACAATGTCTCAAAAATACAGCTCTAACGATTTACTACTTCAACAGCTCACGGGCATCCTTGTACAGAGCGAGAACAACCCACCCATACCTATACATTCCGCAAGTCGGGCCTTAAGGCACACGCCAACATTCAAAATGCGCCGCGTTGTTGAGGAGCTCATGAGACAGAGGACGCGTTACGAACAGCAAGAGGTGGAGAAATTACAGCAACAAGAAATGGCCGAAGGAAATGCCCAAATGATGCAGGGTGAAGATTCTGGCGTGCAGCACTTCTCCCCTAGGGCTTGGGCTTCAACCACACAACAGGAGTCTTAACATATTGATTTTTGAGACTGCTCCAAATTAAAAGCAACAGCAGATGGTTACTTTGAAGAGGCTATGTGAAACATAATTTCTGTGATATTTGGAAGAATGATTGTGACAAAAGAATAAACTGGCCATAGGCATTTGAACCATTTTCTTGCAGTTTAACCCATTACCAAACAATAACGACATTTGACCAGTTTGTTGTAGACGACTTAAGAAAACATTGTGGGAAAAAGAGAAATTGCTTGTGACGAGCAATTTTTCCTTTTCCCAAAAGTTTTTGTGCCCTATCAGAAGATTATTTTCCAATTCAATCACATTTTGAAATGTCGTCTTTAAACTCTTTCAATTTGGGACAGTAGAAAATTTTTAGTTTGGGAAAGGGTTAAAAGGAGAGTATCTATAAAAAAAATTAACTCTGTAAGAATCATTGTAATGAACTGTGCCAAGTACAGAGTTTTCATCTTTCATCTGTAAACAAATGGTTTCAATAATAAGTGTGTATGTGTGACTAACATCAAGAGATTATGACGAAATAGTTTCGGTTATCAGTTTATCTTTGAGCAAGGCCTTTGCCACTATTCATCAACAAAGTCACTTATTCTGAATTAGTGAATCGTATATGAAACATCACTTCTCATAGTATTGTTCACATCAAATGGTTTAATTCAGCATCTAATAATTCATTTTACTGTAGCAGTTTTACTAATTGTATGACCAAGATTTATAAATATAGTGTTTGGTTCTCTAATTCTATCTCACTCAGTTCTAAGTTGGTTTTACATTTAAGAAAATAAAACACATGTCCATTTTTTTCATTTTACTGAAACAGACAAAATTTCATACTTATCAAGTCGGACCAACTGAGTTAATCTTTATCAGAAAACCAGCATTTGGAATAAAATCACAACATGTATACATAGTATTTGTGTTGATATTTTGTAAGAGCAACTCTGCTTTTTCATAAATTAATTTCTGTCCATCCAGAAAAGCATTTTCTTACATTTTGTTCCTTTCATCTTCCTAAGAAAACACTTGCAAACATTGACCATTATATGAAATTTGATTTGGCAAAAAAAGATTTTTTCTTAGTAACAAAGTTTTATCTGTCATTTGGAAGCTTGTTGCAAATATATCTCTGTATACTGTTAGTTGAATAAAATACCAGAAATTGTCAATTCTATCTTTTATTTCTTTATGTCATCAATTCTGACTATGCTGTACAAAAATCGAAATGGGATAAAGAAAAATGTCTTTAGTTTAAACTGATTTTTTTTTTCCATCGATCGTGAAACAAGTTCTTACAACTTCGATCACTCTCGATTCTGCTTCCTGGTTACTGCACCAGTACTCGCGCCGGTTTGTGGGTTAGTCCCGGCAATTTTCACCTCTCCTAACAGGGATTCGAACCCGGGTCCCCTGATACAAGAGGCAGACACTCTTCCTCTGCACCACTGTCGCCCAGGAGGTATATCTCGTAAAATGTCTTGCCATCCAAAACGTTTTACATGCACTTATAGTAAAAGCATGTGCTTTCAACCGCATACAAACATGTAAATTTGAGATAGATTCAAGTTTGAAAATCACAGACAATGAAATAATGAGCGATGGCATTCTAGCTTGCAACAGTCCTTGGAAATATTGGGACAAAGGATGCGTTTTTTACTTGTCAAAAGAAATCTCCCTCTTAGCCTCTCTGGTTTCTTAACCCTTTCCCAAACGACAAGTTTTCGACTGTCCCAAATTGAAAGAGTTTGCAAACGACATTTCAAAATGGGATGAAATTGGAAAATAATCTTTTAATAGGGTAGAAAACATTGTGGGAATGGGAGAAATTGCTTATTACGAGCAATTTCTCCTTTTCCCACAATGTTTTATAAAGTTGTCTGCAACAAAGTGGTCAAAATGTCGTTATTGTTTGGGAAAGGGTTAAACTGAACCTCTAATATAATTTTTGACCAAGTTCAGATTGTAAGAAAGAACATTCTCAACAATATCTCTCAAGTGAGAAATATACCTCTACCAATTAGAGAATGACACAATAGATCATTGTTACAGTAGAAAATAGGGCTCCTGATAGTGAAATCAACGAGGTATTATGATAAAACCTTTTTCCATGTATTTCTGTGTACAGTGCACTAAGTGTAAATTTAGAGCAGTGGCACATTGTAGGATTTAAAACAGATTATGAAAGTTTTTATAGCAGGTAATCTGATTGGAAATGATTTGAAGAAAGAATACTTTTCTTTTTTCCCATTCCTTCTTTTAAAATTTGTCAACTTAGACAGATCTGGATTAAGATGTGAACATATACTTCTTTGCCAACTCCTTTATTTGTTCTAATTGTTCAAGGCGCTTGTTCACAGCTGTGACTAAAAATGGAAGTTACAAATCATTTTTTTTTAAAACTGCATAATGGCTGCACTGTTACATGATATACACTGAAGAAAATCCATTGAAAGCAACATAAGATAGTTTCAGATTCTTATTAAAAAGTGTGTATACAGTGAACTAACATGCATTTCAACCCCAAAGTGTGATAAAGTGTGACCTCGCTATCAAGATTTACTACATATAAACCGTACATACTTAGATAAATGGTTGCTTCCAGAATTAATTATACTTACAATATCCACTTTTAATTGTATATCAAACAACAATACAAAACATTGTTGTTTCATGGGCAAATTGATTTTGACATTGAAGTTTTTGTGTGTGTGAACAAGAGCCTTTAAGACCAACCTCTCACAAAAAATCAAAATTTTCCAGTACAACAAGTTGAACCCATGCAAAGAATATCCCTGTAATAAGTACTTAGCTTGTTTGTTTATATGAGGTTTAAAGCAATGCAAGCAGTCTTTCAGTTTTTTACAGCTTTCGGATTTCACCTTTACTAGGTTTGAGGCTCTGCCAAATGACTCTCCCATTAAAATCCCCTTGTTGCTGATGAGGGTTGAACCTGGAACCCCTGTGTCACAAGTCCTACACCCTAACCACTTGGCCATGCATGGGCCTATGTTTATGCGCTCTAAACAACCAGGTCATGTTTGTGCTTTAAAAAAGGTTTGGTATAGGGTCAAACCAGAGAGACCATACCTTGATGATTAAACACGAAACTAAGTCTTTCAAGGTGGTTACATTGCTTTGTTCATGTACATTGATGTTTCATTAATCCGAACACGTCCGTTCCCAACGAAATGTCCGGATTACCGGATCATCAGGACTAATGAAGCAGAGCATGTTCTTATACACATTAAGACATAAACGGTCAGTATGCACATGTATACTTATAACCCTTTAGCAAACGCCAAATTGTCGACCGTCCCAAATTAAAAGAGTTTGCAGACGACATTTCAAAACGTGATGAAATTAAAAAATAATCTTCTGATATGGCAGAAAACATTGTGGAAAAAGGAGAAATTGCTCGTCACGAGCAATTTCTCCTTTACCAACAATGTTTTCAAAAGCCGTCTGCAACAAACCGGTCAAATAATTCCGTTCCCTTACAATTCCGTTCGGATTGCGAGACATCCGGATAATCGGGGTCCGGATAAACGAGGCTTCACTGTATACCACAGAGCAATCAGTCAAGATCACACAGTGATTCAGGAAACATTGAATTTGAAAAGAATGTTAGTCACTAATCGTCAGGCACTAACTAGTAAAAACTGGGTTCAGAGTTGGCAGTTCTTCCTCCTGAACAATAAACCTTTGCCAAGATTATTAGAGGTGTAAAAACGATGAATCACAAAATGGCAGGACATCAATTTACCGACTTTAAGATATGTTAAACATAACCTTTATACAAAATGCTTACTGTAAATGTATGAATTGATATATCATAGTGCTTTATCACACATTCTGTCCTATTGTTGATTAATCTGGCCCTGAACGGAATAGACAATTTTTTTCTATATCATTGCTAAAGCCTCAATGAAAAAGTGTGTTAAGCAAAGGTAATGATTGATAACATGTTTGGATATTTGTACATCTTTGTGAGAAAGAGACGAAAAAGCCCAAGTTTAACAAAAAAGACAAAAAGAACCTTCTAGTGGCACAAACATATAGCAAGGGCCCATAAAAGCTGTTTTCCCAATCAACAATTTGTCTTAAATCATGCAGTTTTCCCAAATATTCAGTGACATCAGCTTTTTGGTTGCCAAATTCAGCAATTCAATCAATAAGATTTTCCAAAATCAACAGGCCTAGGCCTCATCCCAACTTTAAGAAACAAAGGCTTTGCCAATCTCATAAATAAATTTATTTTTCATCCTTTTAAAATTTGACCTACTGAAGCATTCATGTAAGACAGGCACGACTCAACATACAAAACAAGAGAAAGGGTTCAGATCTCTTCTTTTACCCAAACACTTCTGATGTCCTCTTGTTGAAAATTTGTAAGTAGAGGGGAAAGGTTACCATTAAGGTTTGTTCAGTAATTTTACATGAATTACTAATCCCCCAAGTTAACTGGATTATATCAGTATAAACCACACATGAACTAAAGAGTGCTCTATATTCCTTACTTATGGCAAATTATTAACCCTTAGAATGCTGGGTAAATTTCTAAAAATAGACTTTATATTCTTCTGCTTTTCAAAACGTTAAATATCTGCTTAATTTTGATAAGGAAAGATACTCAGAGTAGCAAACAGGTTAGATCACAGGCCAGCCACCAATTTACTTGGCAGCTGGCCTGGATCTAACATGCTTGCATAGGCACAGGGTTTTCCATAAGGATTGAAGTAGAAGGCCAGAATACCTGTTTAGGAGGCTAGGTTGTCTGGGGGCCAGTGGACCAAAAATCAATTTTACCACTTTTCAGGTACGTTTTTTTCACCATCTGGCAAACTTGAGCCGGCCAAAAAAGGACTTGAGGCGGTCAAATCTGCCTCCAGCTGCCTCTTAAGGAAAACCCTGTGAACATGAAGTCTGTTCCAGCACTATAAGGGTTAAGCTTGTTCCTATGATTAGCGATATGAAGGAAAAGTAACAATAAGCCCCTTTTAACACCTGGTAACAGCTAATAACTTAGTTTTTAATCGTCTAGAAAAAAATCGCATTCTTTGGATAAAATGATGACACAGATCTATATTCTAACATTAAACTAGACTATTCATTTGCTTTTTAACTGTTTCCTTTTTTCTTTTTTTTTTATGGGCTTTTACATCACATCAACATTATTTCAGTTATGTAGCGATGCCTGACTCTTAATGATGGAGGAAGACCCCATACTCTACTGCCAATAAGGGCTAATCAAGGCTGGTAGAACCATTGGCATTCTGTAAGTCAGTCGGGAGACTGCCTCTCATGAAAGTCCCTATCCCTCTCAGGATTTGAACCCAAGCGGAGAGGGGCCATGTGATTTCAAGTTCTGTACTCTAACCACTAGGCCACGGAGGCCCCGACCTGTTTCTTTCTGTTTGGTTCAGATATTGCCTGTTTATATTGCATACATAATAATTAAAATAAACCATTGTGACAAATAGGACAATTACTCTTAAAGAACAATTTTTCCATTCTGTTGTATTGGTTTCTTAACCCTTTCACAAACAATAACGGCATTTGACCACTTTGTTGCAGACGACTCTGGAAAACATTGTGGGAAAAGGAGAAATTGCTCTTAAAGAGCAATTTCTCCTTTTCCCATAATGTTCTCTGTCCTATCAAAGGATTATTTTCCATTTTCATCACATTTTCATATGTCTTCTGCAAACTCTTTCAATTTGGGGCAGTCGAAAATTTGGCGTTTGGGAAAGGGTTAACTAGTCTGCAGTCTTCAGTTGGAGAAAATAGGTGAGTATTTGAGTAATTGGCTTATTCACTTATTTCGTTGGTGATTTCATATCCGGTCAACTTTAGTTCATTTATGTTGTGATGCCTGGCAGATTATGATGCAGAAAGACCCCAAGCTTCACTGCTGATAAAGGCTGGTCAAGTCTAGTAGAATCATCGGCATTCAGGAAATAAGAGAGGAGACTACCACTCATTAAAATCCCAATGCCATCACCAGGATTTGAACCCAAGCAGAGAGGGATAATTGTTATAGTGTAAAATGTAACATAACATACCAGGACACCAACAGGGATGTTTGTGAGGTCTACTGAAGGCTCCATACCATATCCGCTGTCTACACCCATCATAGGCTATAGAAAACTCATCATCTCCTATACCATACCCCTCCTGAGTAAATGGAACAAATGAAAGAAATAAAGGCTTTACAAAACATCATCTCCTATACCATACCGCTCCTGAGTAAATGGAACAAATGAAAGAATTAAAGGCTTTACAAAACATCATATCCTATACCATACCCCTCCTGAGTAAATGGAACAAATGAAAGAATTAAATGCTTTACAAAACATCATATCCTATACCATACCCCTCCTGAGTAAATGGAACAAATGAAAGAAATAAAGGCTACAAGAATGATACAGGATATGGTAAACTTGTCATATCCTATACAATACCCCTCCTGAGAAAATGGAACATAAGAAAAAATGATGGCTATAGAAAACTAGTCACGTCCTATACCATACCCCTCCTGAGTAAATGGAACAAATGAAAAATTAAAAGCTTTAGAAAACTCGTCATCTCAGTCATTATCAGAATTGAAAATGTCTGAAGAAAGTGTCGAAGGTCATAGAATTGTGAAACAAGTTCTCACGATTTAGACAAATCAATTTCAATCTGGCTGATTAATATAGTTTTAATCAATTGGCAAACAGATTTCTCTTATGAAACCCAAATATACCTGTTTCTGGGTTTGATCTAGAACACACACTGGCTTTTGCGATTTTTAGTGGAAGATTATCAAGCTTGAGTCTCTGTTATTCGTCATGTTTTTCACATAACACTTTTTTTTTTTTGCCCGACTCTTAATGATGGAGGAAGACCCCATACTTAACTGCCCACAAGGGCACATAACACTAATTACTAAGAAGTTACAAAAAACATCTATCTGTGATGTTGGTTTAACAAAGTAAGTTTAAAGGAAACAAAAGGTAAACAAGGATGCAAACATGATGTAATGTAATGTTGTCCCTGATGTTTCAATTCAAGCATGTTGAGGTTGCTAAAACAAACAAATAAACCATTTAATTACTAGTTAACATAGATCTCACAAATGACATCTCACTCTCAGTTTAGTAAATACCAATCAAAGCAGCACTCGATTCAAATTAATTTCAAATGACCTGCTTTTCAAAAAATTACTTGCTTTGATATTTTTGCAAATATAAAATTAGTTTATACGCCATTTTATTTACTAACATTGTTTGTTTGTCTGGTTATCTAACAAGGAATGATTGAAGAATGTATCTGTGTACTCACATGATTGAGAAAACTACTGTCTTTCGTTGCCCATCCTATTTGCATGACACCTGCAGTTACTATGGTAACCTCATAATACCAGGTATCCGAGTCCACCTGAAATGTGCAGCGAACACTCTCAAAGGAGGAAGCATCACACCTCGCCTGAAATACAGAGCATAAAGCCGAGATCAAGATAAGAGTGTTAATCAGTGTCTATAAGCCCAATATTTAAACAACACAAAAATGATAACCTGACTGTATTGAGTACTTACAGAAAAGGATATTTGTATGGTTTTCAATGCTGTATCAACAATTTTTCAGTTATGTAACGGCTTTCCTGGATCCACCAGTTCTAGGACAGTAAAAGATTAGGAAAAAGAAAAAGAAAGGGGAATAAGTCTCTTAGTGCTTTCACTGCCACTCTTGCTGTTCTGCGAGTACTAGATAGAGTACTCCATTGTGTACTGATAAGAGTAAGAATAAATTAAGATGAGATAAGATCCACCCAGATAAGTAAAACACAGAGTGTTGTACTATGTGGACTTTCTGGTACTCCTGAAGGATATATGAGACACTAATGTGATACTGTTCATATTTACAAGTTTCAAGATGGATTTTCCTTTACACAGTACATGTATATACATGAAAATTACCCAATACATGTATAAATGTTGCATTGAGAAGTGCATTCTGTGAGCAAATTGGCAGTGATAGTTATTTGCACCTGAGAGGATAGAGCATATCTTCATTGATACCATTAACTCTTTACTGGAAAATTCTTTGAAAATTTGCCCAATCCAATTGCCATCAATATTTGCCTTTTCACATCTTTTTTAATTATACACTGTATGTGTATCTTTTGTTAATATGTCATGTACCCCATGCCAAATGAATATGATAAAAAAAATATGATTTAACTAAACCTAGGATTGGGACAAAAAATTGACACACTTGAAAACAGATTAATCATACGTAGTCTTTAAAATAATTGTCATAAATAACTGGTCTTCTGCATTTCTTTTAACATTCTTGGTGAGTGGTTAAATAGGGAAAGTAAAGCAAAATAAGGGGGATAACCTGCTCATAGTTAACAACTGTCATTATAAGATTATCTCCCTTCTTACAAAATGATGGATAATCCAAAGCCTGCCTACCTCGAGTCCATCAGGAGATATTTTCAGATATTCACTAACATCATTACTGTTTAACATCACATTGATTGTACTTAAATCTTCACGCTCGAATGAGTAGGAGCGACCCTGTAAGCACAAAAAGTTTTAAAATAAGATAAATAGTCCCTTAGTGGTAAAATCAGGAAAAAACAATATTTAAGTAAGACTCACAAGTGCAGCATAAGCATTGTTTTCATCCATATCTGCTCACTTTTTTTTTTTTAAAAAATTCATCATCAAAAATATATTCTAAATAGTATGTTTAACTATGCATTTTGACTATAGGAGACAATACTTCAATTGAATCAGTAATAATTTTGCAACAAAATGAAATTATTTAAATCTTTTCAAGAGTCAGAATCTCTTGTAAGCAGCAATCCATTTTCAGACATTAAATGAACAAATTCCTGAGTAAAAAAAAGGCTTTCATTCTCAATTTGTCACTTCCTCTCAATATTTCAGATATAAGTAGAGAAAAGAACAAATGAATAAAAAGTAAAATTAATTTTCACAAGCATAATGGCTTTAAAAAGTACTTCGGTTATGCAACTGATTCAGAGAATCTATAAATTTCATGCAACAGTAACTGTTTCCAATAGCTATAAAGTAAGGAAAATGTAGTTTTACTTGAAATAATGATTTCTTATATCTTTATATATTCATATATGTGTTAAAACAGGTGGACTTGAAGTAATTGGAATAATGGGTTAAATAAACAACTGATATCCATACCTCAGGCGTAACTGGAAAGAAATAAAAACATATGTTAATATGTGTCAATAAAATTTGGTTACTTGGTTACATGGATTGTGAACTTGATCACATGGTTCACTTACTGAACACTATTACAACAGACCACATAACATTTAACGCTCTTTTGCAGCAGATGACTTACACACAGCCATTGCAGCAGACAACTTTAGAAACCTGCAGCAGGCATTTAGGAATTTTGTATACAGTGAAGCCTCGTTTATCCGGACCCCGATAATCCGAATGTCTCGCAATCCGAATGAAATTGTAAGGGAACGGAATTATTTGACCAGTTTGTTGCAGACAACTTTTGAAAACATTGTGGGTAAAAGAGAAATTGCTCGTGACGAGCAATTTCTCCTTTTCCCACAATATTTTCTGCAATATCAGAAGATTATTTTTGAATTTCATCACGTTTTGAAATGTCGTCTGCAAACTCTTTCAATTTGGGACGGTCGAACATTTGGCGTTTGCTAAAGGGTTATAGTATACACGTGCAGACAGACCGTTTATGTCTTAATGTGTATAAGAACATGCTCTGCTTCATTAGTCCGGATGATTCGGTAATCCGGACATTTTGTTGGGAACGGACGTGTTCGGATTAACGAGACATCACTATAATCATATTGAGGGTTCATTGTTAGAGTATAGCAAACCCTTCATAACACTTGTTGTATTCTTGCAGTGTACCCTTTTATGAATAAGACTGGGATTGACATGCATTTCTCTTGTTCCCATAATTATTATCAATTTGCAAAGGTGTATTAGAAGATATGGTTTGATGTGCAATTTCTTATGAACTCTTTATCATTATTGTTTTAACCCCTCTCTCCAATCAATAACAACATTTGACAAGTTTGTTGCAGATGATTCTGAAAAACACTGTGGGAAAAATTGAAATTGCTTTTTACAGGCAAATCCTCCTTTTCCCACAACGTTTCCTGCCCTATCAAAAGATTGCTTTTCAATATCATCATATTTTGAAATGTTGTCTGCAAGTTCTTCCAATTTGGGACAGTCGAAAATTTGACATTTGGTAAAAGGTTAACCCCTTTCTCCACATTAACTCTCTTTACCACATCTGCTGCAGACAAGGTTGTGACTCTTCTACCCAATAAATACCATAAAGTTAATAAACTTACGAACTTCTTCATTCACTTTGGGACAGTTGAAACTCCCATATTTACAATAATATCATAAATGCATTTTCATTGATAATTCTCCGAAATCAGTGTCAAAAAAGGAGAATTTCTCATGCTGGACAAATTCTCCCTTTGTCTGCTTATTTCGGATGTCATCTACTTGTTGTAGGGCCCACATTTATTCCCCTGACAAAAGTTGACTTACACAAGTTGTCTAAGCACCATTTTGCACAGAAGCCGACTTCCCTGCGTAGATAGTCTGAACTGTGCCACCAAGTCTCCAGTAACTCCAATGGATTTGATTGAGCATTTTGTACCTGTTTGAAAATGGTTCCCTTATTTTCACCTGAAAGAGAGGAGGTTAAACGTCAATTTGTTTATGAAATCTTCATGGACTGAGGTACAAAAATTTGGTGACTTAAAAAAATATTCTATTAACTATTTCAAGGTAGAATACCCACAATGCACCATTTCGAAATTTATTCTTTCGTCAGAAAACTTTGGTTGTTCTAAGTAAACATCGATTTGGGCTGGAACTATTTAGCTTAATGTTAATAGTTCCCGCCCCAAATGGTGTATACCAAGAAAGCCTAAAGTATTCTGACAGGAGAATGAGTTTCAAAATTTTGGGACATGGGTATTCTAACTTTAAGAATTGATTAAAATGGAATGCCTTTAAACATGGCCTAATACTTCCTTTGGAACCCAAAAGATCATGCTTTTACAACCATGTAAATTAACTGTTTTTTCATATATAATCACCTTTTTAATCCTTAAGCATTTTTCCATAAACTATCCATACCATCACTTAATTTTGTGTTAAAAAAAAGTGCCTCATCAAAATAACTCAAAACAAAATCTAAATAGACAGATAAACCTCATGTTAATTGACTGATTCTTTTCATGGCTCCTTATAATCTGCTAAGAAAACACAGGTAAATGTGCTCACAACTAAATTGTCAAAACCATCAATCTTGACCATTCCACTTGGTAGGCGACAAAGGAGCATCAGCCTCTGGTAACAAGTTTGAGGTTAAAATGCAGAGACTACCCCACAAATCAACCTGAGAACTAGTCATTGAAAATAAATCTAATAATCTCCAAGTTACTTTCAAAATCAATTTTAAATAAAACAGTTTTAACAAACATTCCACTCACAAGGTGGGCATTCTACCTAATAGTATAAATCGAGGGTTCAATGCATATCTGCAGTAAGTGGTTAATGTTGGTGAAGGACTTACTCTTGTCTTGTGTAGAACACTCAATAAGGATATGATAAGTACATGTTGGTGTTTATACTTACTGGTTTGCGCAAACTTTTCTAAAGCCACCATGGAATGTAAAATTATAACTGGTGGCTGCGATGGTGCCTGTAAAGCAAGAGTGAGCTCAATCAATATGCTTCAATGCTTTATGATGTAGAGGAGATTTATATGTCTTGAAGCAAAGCTTTATTAAAACATTGTAAAAGGTAAGAGATTTCGATTTGTCACTTCCTCTCAATATTTCGGATATAAGTAGAGAAAAGAACAAATAAATAAAAAGTAAAATTAATTTTCACTAGCATAATGGTTTTAAAAAGTACTTCGGTTAAAGCACAACTGATTTAGAGAATCTATAAATTTCATATTTCATGGTAAGAAATTTGGTCTATAAAAGCAAATGTTCTTTTCACCATAAGGACATTATAAATTTGTTTTAAAGGAAGATAATGGTCATCCTTGTAAATCACTTCAACCATACTTGTCCTATATATTCTCTTAACTAAAGTTAGAAATCTAAGAAACAACTCTGATTAGAGGAAAATGACTTTTAACAAGAAATTGCTCCTCTGTTCATCAGATATCTGACCAGTTTCACAAAGATTTAGAAAAAGCCATTTTCTATATTACATGTCTATATGGGGTCCTGTGTGGCCAAGTGGTTAAGGTGACCAAATTAGAACTTGGGGTCTCTGGTTAGAGCCCCATCCACACCTCTGGTTT
Source organism: Cerastoderma edule (assembly GCA_947846245.1). Lineage (NCBI taxonomy): Eukaryota > Metazoa > Mollusca > Bivalvia > Cardiida > Cardiidae > Cerastoderma > Cerastoderma edule. Next base: position 7,221,543 of record OX401410.1, on the reverse strand, counting down.
CATGATAGTGACCTTTGGCAAGTCACTTCAGCCTAGCCTAGTACAGGTGAATCCAGGAAAGCTGTTACATAACTGGAAAATTGTTGATATGGCATTAGACACCATACAAACAAACATGTTTTACATGTAATAGCCTAACATTGTTGTTTCCACAAAGTCCCATACATATACATGTATAATACTATAACCTTATGCTGTTGTCAGTGAGTCCCACTCGGCTTGATTTACTTAAACCCATATATGAAAACCTTTTAGAAAGACAGCTTACCAGATTATGAAGAAGGTAGTCTAAAACTTCCGATGATAATAATGCTATACTGCTAGGTCCTGTAAAAAATAAATTTAACGGTGTAAAGATTTCATCCACTCCCTGAGTCTCATATGGGAGTTTATATAACTCATTCAAATTGAAATCACCAGCAGTTGAAAAGCATCAGGTATGAAAAAAAGTAGAATGCTTCTTTATTAAACAGACCTGCTATTGTTATGGAATGCTCAAGCCTGAAAAGCACTGCTTAGAGAGCATGAATTTAAACATCTTCAATATGGACAAAGAAGGAAAATTGAAAAGCCAGGTCTGAAAATTAGATTAAATTGGTCAGAAACAATGTTGGCAAAAGAAAAAATTGTTTATCATGATCAAGCTCTTCTTTTGTCACAATCATTTTCGAATTCATCACTGCTATCTGTGTTTAATAACATGTGGATATATCATTGAAAAGGTAAAAGAAAACCTATGATATTGTCAAACACAATTTCAACTTCCTTTTCCAAAGGTCTCCAATTACATGTAGACTATATATTATCTTCATATCTATTAAAAAATATGAGCGATGATAGATAATTTAATTTCAAAATTTTAGTGTAAACCATAAGCCCTTTCTCACATATTTGAAGTTGTTACTTCTTCAAATTGAAATTAACATCAGAAAACCAAACATAGCATAAGAAAATAGTTTCTTTATGATATTGGGTAAAAACTACGGTGGCATAGAAGTGACAAGTATGTGATTTTTTTTTTTTAAATAACGGGACAATCAAGTCGTTATTTCAACTTACTAACTCGAAATAACGAGATAATTAAGTCGTTATTTCAAGTTGGTAAGTCGAAATAACAAGATAGTTAATCAGATGGTTTGTTGTATTCAGCGAATTTATGAGAAGTGACGTACAGTGTGACACAATGTTAACCACTCCTGTTTTTTGTACGCACGCGGGTACATTATACTTTTAGTTAAAGAGTGAATGAATCTGATTGGTCAACTAACTCGTAATAACGACTTAACTATCTCGTTATTTCGAGTTAGTTATAAAAATAACACGAATAAATCATCTCGTTATTTCGACTTACTAACTCGAAATAACAACTTTATTATCTCGTTATTTAGAGTTAGTAAGTCGAAATAACAACATACTATCTCTGGTTTTTTTTTCTCGGGTAAGTAAGTCGAAACAACGACTTTACTATCTCGTTATTTCAAGTTAGTAAGTTGAAATAACGACTTAGTTATCTCGTTATTTCAACTTACTGACTCAAAATAACGACTTACGAAAACAAATTTGCATACATGTCACTTCTATGCCACCATAATTACAGTGAGAAGAGTATAAATTAATCACTAAGATAATTATCCTTTCTCACACTAATTTGTAGTGTTCTGCAGTATAATTTCAATCATTCATACCATCTCTTGTAATCTATAGTCTTTTGCTACAGAATTTCAATCATTTTAAAAATCTCCTCTAACTTATATAGTCTTTTGCAACAGAATTTCAATCATTTTAACAATCTCCTCTAACTTAAAGTCTTTTGCAACAGAATTTCAATCATTTTAAAAATCTCCTCTAACTTATATAGTCTTTTGCAACAGAATTTCAATCATTTTAACAATCTCATCTAACTTAAAGTCTTTTGCAGCAGAATTTCAATCATTTTAAAAATCTCCTCTAACTTATATAGTCTTTTGCAACAGAATTTCAATCATTTTAACAATCTCCTCTAACTTATATAGTCTTTTGCAACAGAATTTCAATCATTTTAACAATCTCCTCTAACTTATAGTCTTTTGCAGCAGAATTTCAATCATTTTAACAATCTCCTCTAACTTATATAGTCTTTTGCAACAGAATTTCAATCATTTTTACAATCTCCTCTAACTTATATAGTCTTTTGCAACAGAATTTCAATCATTTAAACAATCTCCTCTAACTTATATAGTCTTTTGCAACAGAATTTCAATCGTTATAACAATCTCCTCTAACTTATATAGTCTTTTGCATCAGAATTTCGATCATTTTAACAATCTCCTCTAACTTATAGTCTTTTGCAACAGAATTTCAATCATTTTAACAATCTCCTCTAACTTATATAGTCTTTTGCAACAGAATTTCAATCATTTTAACAATCTCCTCTAACTTATAGTCTTTTGCAACAGAATTTCAATCATTTGAACAATCTCCTCTAACTTATAAAGTCTTTTGCAACAGAATTTCAATCATTTGAACAATCTCCTTTAACTTATATAGTCTTTTGCAACAGAATTCTGATCATTATAACTATCTTCTCTAAGTTTAAAAGTGTTCTGCAGCAGAATTATAATCAGTCATACAATCTCTTATGGGGGCAAGAGGCTACCACCAAACACAATAGCATATGGTGTTATATGGGGGGGGGCAGTGGGCTGGATATGAATTTTTCCTCTTCGGGTACCGGGGATTAATTTTTTTACTATCTGGCAAATTTGAGCTGGTCAAAAAAGCATTTAAGGCGGTTAAATCTGCCTGCAGCCGCCTCTTGAGGAAAACCCTGGTTATACCTCTAATCAGACAGGGCTTACCAGCTAGTTTTTCAGCAAGACATCCCAGGAGCACACAGATATTTCTTTGGCAGTAGCAGTCTTTATATTGGGGCAGGGGTCCATCCTTGGATAGACATAGATTCTTACGCAACTCCACTATTGCTTCCTGTAACGAGATTATCCCATAACTATTTACACCATGATGGGATTTATTTGTGATCGATCAAAACTGAAATCAACAGCAGATAACTAAAAATAGCAAGAACAAAACTTATTAGTGATATAAGGAAGAAACCATTGAGGCAAAAAAGTAAATTGGTTTAAGGAGCAATTTATCTTCTTGTCACAGTGATTTCTCAAGATTTTGGCAGGTACTATCACCATGTGTCGAAGTGAGATATCACTGAGTAATGGATAAACAATGTTCATGTCGATTGTATGATATTTGGAAGAAAATGCCAGTTGTGTATTGCTATATACAGAAAAACTGCTCCTTATGAGCAATTCCTTATATGAAGTCAGCAATGCCTTTTGCTGTAATTGTCAATTTGTGCTTTACTTTACAATAACAATTGCTTATATGAAGGAAGGATTATCTTTTTACATGACAACTTCTTGAATTTACAAAAATTAAATTATGGGATGTGTAACCTTCACCATAAATAGGATATACCAGAGGGAATTTTTTTAGATATCAAATTGTACACAAAAACTAATGGTGAAATAGGGACAACACCTGTAAATGCATAAATAAATATGACAAGTGCTTACTCTTCCAAAACTCAAGAATGGTGCCTTATAAAATCATATAGTACAAATGTAGATATAGACATAAGGAGTGTAGGACGATATCCCCCCCGGGCGATTGCCCCCCCCCAGACAATAGCCCCTAGGACCATATCCCCCCCGGATGATAGCCCTCCCAGACAATTGCCCCCCAGACAATAGCCCCCCCCCCCACATATATACAATGATTAAAAAAAACTGATTTCTTTACTGAAATATTTATTCAAGTTTTTTTTGTTTTTTTTAATTACATATTAGGCAACATATCGATGTAATGCTATCACTATGTATTGACTTGTATAGGGCGACAAGCAAAATCTTCATTTAACATTGGATTGTGACTCAAAGTATCATTATAAACAGGACAAATGATAAATACCCTTTAACTAAGTATTATTTTACATTCAATTAGGCAAACAACTTTGATGTTTTCACCATGTGAATAGTATACTATTATGCAATTAATGTGTTAGGTAAATCAGTAATTATCAACTGTATTGCACTAAAACATCTTAAAAGAAATAAAACATAAATGTCATTAGCGCATTAAGGATTATCACCCTATTAAATAATTAAAGGTCAATGCAAATGATAATTAAAGGTGAGAACTTACTGATCAAAGCTGATTAAATAAGTGCTTATTCAACAAATAACAGAGAATAACAGAGACAACAATTAACTTTTAAAATAAAAAATGTTTTTACATGCTTTTTCCGTTCATTTTTCACTATTCATGATTGTTGTTTTTTAGCCACGGTTTTAATATGCATTATAATTAGTAATTGTTTCTTGGTTTTAACATTTTTCATTGTTAAATTGCATGTTTTTTCCATATATTTTTTCCCTATTCATGATGGGTTTTTTATTTATTTTTTCAAACCCATGCATTTGGTTTGTTTCATTTTATAATAAAAATCATTGTTTTGCAAATTTGCTTAAATAAAATGGTTATAATTGCCATTTTAATATTGGGGGGGATATCGTCCGTTTTTTCACTAAGCCGGGGGGATATCTTCCGAGGGGGATATGGTCCTAGGGGATATTGTCTGGGGGGGCAATCGCCCGGGGGGGATATTGTCTGTACCTCAGACATAAGGCCTGGTTTAACCCAATACCAAACAATAACGACATTTGAACAGTTTGTTGCAGACAACTTTGGAAAACATTGTGGGAAAAGGAGAAATTGCTCTAAAAGAGCAATTTCCCCTTTTTCCACAATGTTTTCTACCCTATCAGAAGATTACTTTTCAATTTCACCACATTTTTATGTATTGTTCAAATCATTAATGTATTTTGCAAACTCTTTCAATTTGAGACAGTCAAAAACTTGGCATTTGGTAAAGGGTTAAGCAAATGAATACCTTTGTTGGTAAGGGACATTCATCTAGTAAAAGAGTTATAACAGCTGGACCCAGTGGGTCCGTCATGGGTATAACTTGTATCAGGGCTTTAGCTACATCTAACCACCCCTGCTCTGTCTCTGCAATCTTGTGAAGGTGCAACATTGCTTGTGGAGGCTCCGTCTCACTGTAATGATAATTGAATCAATACGTTTATTGGGTTTTATATACTACGTAACATTAATAGTATTTCACTTTTTGTATAATGCCTTTTTCTTTAGTGATGAAGGAATACCAAGGCCTAAAATAAAATAAATTTTGTTTTGCCTTACCTACCAACCCACTTTTTACCCTCCTACCCAAAAACTTTTATTGCAATTTCCGAAAACTTTTTTTTTCGTTTTTTTTTCCCAGTGTTTTGAATATTGATAGACAATAAGAAATCTAATAAAGAAAATTCTTAAATAAAATACGATAATTTTCCTACCTACCCACCTGTAAAATCTAGGGTCGGTAAAGGACAAACCACCAATACTTTAATTATGGCCTCAAATAACTATTTCAGTTTTGGTATAATGCTTATTTCATTAGTGATGGAGCGACCAAGCACTGTATAACTTCCCATATCCTATTATTCAGCCTAATTGAATTGAACAGAACTACTCCCACAGTTGAAGGCTCAGTCAAAGGCATACTTGGGCCAGCCTGTCAAAAATGATCAGCTCATGTACCTCATTGATGTGTTTTCCTTCATTTATTCAGTGGTCCAGATAAAGGGCATATATAGATAAAGAATGATTACAATGGGGTCCAGATAAAAGACAAGCTTTTTTTTAATTCAATGGTCTATATAAAGGGCATATCAAGAGTTGAGTGCAAGACTATAGTAAGTGCTTCATGCTTATGAAGCACTTACTATAGTCTTGCACTGAACCCTTGATATATAGATAAAGTACTTAGTAGTACAATGGAGTTCAGATAAAAGGCAAGCTATATTTTTAATTCTTCTCTAAGTTCTATTTTGTCGCTACTCATTTTAATTGTTTTATTGTTTCATCACAACTCAATTTTTCCGTTACCTTGCAATGCCTATTGGCTTACCCATCATAAATAGTCACAAGAACAGGAAGACCCCCTTCAGGGGTGGCGTAATCTAATTTTGATTAACTTGTCTGTAAATGCCAAATCATTTTCTGCACTTGTTCATGTAATGGTTGCATGGTTAATTTTAAAAAAATCCACTTGTCCATGAAGGCTTTTGGACAAGCTGGGCAATAAAGATGATTGATTTTGCCGCCCCTGCCCTTACTTATCTACTCATAAGAGCTTGTCACTAATATTTTAGTCTGCCATGAGATTTGTCTAAGTGTAGTAAAACGTAAAATCAAGACTCCTTACTTGTCAATAAGAGTTCGAATCACAGACAATGTCTCCAAGACAAGACCAGCAATGCCTCGCGCCATTTTCTTGGATGACGATTTCGACACCATTGCCTGACTCCCATGGTAACCTGAGGATGTTGAACTTCCATGGTCGGGTCGTACAGAGTCTGTTTGATCAAATTCCTCACCAGACGCAGCCTGCCCTCCACTCCTTCCTCCTGGGTTCTCTCGCCTCTTTGAGGTCTTCTCTTTACAAAGGCAACTCCCCATTATCAAAGTACCATTTCTGCAGTCTTTAAAGGCATGTCAATGGTTTCAAAACTAACAAACACTACTGTTCATCACGAACAAATCCAGTATTTCTGTGTCGAGTTTATCCATCAATATCCTCAAACTGGGACCAGATTTACCAAACGAAATGAATTTTTTTGATCCGATATAATTATCTAAAGCGGATTTCGCTTTTTAACCACTTCTTTTGCTTTTAAACTTCCTTCCTAACACTTAAAATCTGACATTTATCACCAACACCCGCAAACATGTATGTCGTCCGATATCGGAATTTGTAAACATTGAACACTTTATGGAATAATCCACTGGGATCGAATGTACAAAGACACCCAATCAATGTGAAAATGTATTCAAACCAACGCGAAAATTGGCTAGATTGGTTAGAATGAACAACAAGGAAGATAATCACGTCTTAATCCCACAAAAATAGTTTGACAGTTTTCATTTTCATTCACAATCCATGAGGGCTGCCATCTTGGATTTGCAATGCATCCTGGGAAAATATGATTAATTAATTTACATAAACATCAAATTATCTTATATTCGGCGGGATCATTTGAATATTTTATACCATGGTACAGAGAATCCTGTATAACCGGCGAATTCTTTGTTTTCAACAATAACAACATGTTTAAATGGTTTATGAGAAGTAATCGATCACCCTAGTCCAGAAGGCTATTGCTATTTTGACTGACGCCTACGAAGCACGATAAATGTCCAAAATGGAATGATGAAAAAAGCTAAGCTTTATAAGGTGCCTGTTGTATTAAAACTTGACTCGATCTATATCAGAGACATAGATAATGTTATCTATGTATCTGACTATGAAGTTAACTTGCTTTGAAATAATAAAAGGTCAAATTCTTAAAAGTAATGTTTTCAAAGTCTTGCATTGTTCCTTGGAACTACCACAATGCTACCATATGATTAGAATCAAGGTCTAGGCCTATAATAGATGGTAATGCTTATGCTTTAAGGATCACACTTGGTCTAGTGTCCATTAATTTTGACCAGATTTAAAAAAAAGGTGAGTTTAAAAAGTTATTAAACCAAACATAAACAAAATGTGCATGCAAGCGTACACGCGCGTTACAAACATGCGCAGCTACGCGCCTGAAAGGCCTTAAATTTTCTGCAACCAATGCACGTCAGGGGTCGCCGCTTACTTTTATACCAAGGCATTCTACAGGACCAGTAACTTGTACAATCTATGGGTCCCACACAACTTCTACGGGACCTTAAGATGTCATTTTGTCAATTATTTAATTTTATAAGATTGGATTTATGAATTTCCTTATAGGTGATAAAGCATAAGGAATGATAACAATATCATTCCTTTTAAAATATGTTGACAAATTTCTGTGGAAAGGTTTGATTTCATATGAACTTTCCTTACACAATTTCTCGTGGTCACAAGGACCACCCTGGCTATGAAGTTACTGGTCCTACAGGCAAAACAGGTGGTCGATGACCTAAGGACTTGAATGAATTTCTAACGCTGCACGTGACTGTGTCAAACAAAAATAAGGTTTTGAAATATGGTAACCAATACGTGTCTGTTCTGTTTTCATGGCTCCCTGGCTACAAGCCACGGAACATGGCTAATATATAGTTTATGTCCTGAATTTATAGACGATGATCATCAATATCTTTCTGGTAAAAATGTATTGAAAGGGAATGTGAGAAATGATTACAGAAACCCCTGTTTCTTTTGATAACACAATACCTCATGGGGGATGTCACAATGATTTCAAATAAAGTCTGTGCAAGCAAGCATAACATATAAAAATGTGACTAAATATGATAATAACAGTAAAGAAAACATGATTGATACGTACTCAAGATCAAGCCGATTCCAATTATTACCTTGTTTACCTTGTCCCGAGATCAATTCTAGGCTGAGCCTCTCTGATCCGTATTGGATTGTTGATTTTGGATTCCGCTCCCGGTCAATAGGAATCCGGTAAAAATTTGATTGTGGAGGATTTCCACACATTGTTTAAACTGTTTTTAAAACTATTTACACTTAGTGACTCTACAACACTAGCTGGAAGACTGTTCCAGGTATCTACGATCCTCTGGCTGAAGCTGAATTTTCTGATGTTTAGACGAGAATGATTCTTCTTTATTTTAAATTTGTATCCTCTTGTGATTGTTGTATTCATGGGTAGCATTTCTTTGTTGATTTTGTCGAAGTTGTTGATCATTTTGTATGTTTCGATCATATCTGCCCTTAGTCTTCTGTACTGAAGTGACGGTAATCCAAGTGCCTTTAATCGGTCTCGGTAATTCAGACTATGGAGTGATATAACAACTTTTGTGGCTCTACGTTGGACGTTTTCTAATGCTATTGCTTCTTTCTTATGTATAATTGACTAAACTGTACTGCCATATTGGAGATGTGGTCTTACTAGGCTTTTATAAAGTGTTAGGAACATCTCTTTATCCATGTAGGAAAATGATCTTTTTATTAGTCCAAGCATACGATTGGCTTTTAAAACTTGAGCGTTTATATGTTTTTGAAATTTTAAGGATTTATCCACCAGAATACCTAGATCTTTTTCTTCGTTTGTTTGTTGGATATGCGATCCTCCCATTGTATAGCATGAATCCTTCTGTTGGCCAAGTTGTATATGTTTGCATTTAGATCTATTAAATTTTAAGAGCCATTTGTCTGACCAACATAAAGACTGTCTATGTCGGACTGAAGTGATAATCGATCAGTATTGTTATTTACTTTTGCATATATTTTGGTATCATCTGCAAACAATTTTGTTATATTTTTAATTATATTCCTTCGTTTGCTAGATGTTCGTGTATTGACACGAGAAAAACCCCAGAATAAGTGAATGATATCAGTTAATAAACAGAGACATAGATCTAGACATAAGCAAATCCTTTGTTTGACCAGAGACATAGGCCTATATATTGTATAGACAAAAATGAGCATTCCTTTGTGCTTGTAAGTTGTAACACTGTCATATTTAAAACTATCTCGTACAGCATGATGAAGGATATAAAAAAATCTTTATTTTGTCTAATATATGACATAATCTGAATCTCTGTTTGAACGCTCACAGCAGGTCTACGCGCGAACCTAAAGATTGTGTTAAAACAGTGTTATAATAGTGTTAGGGTAAATCACGCAATTCCAATACTAACACTTTTCTGTACGGGCACCTGTCTCATAACAACGGAAGTGTAAACGACGCCAAGATGTCGGAAGAGGATCTCGACCAAAACAAAGTCCATGGTTTAAAAGTAAAGACCGAAACAGGAGACTTCTACCTCACAGGGAGACCATGTGAGATTTCAGCATTCTCATACGTACCGACATCTAGAAATGATCCCGGGGAAAGAACGGCATTTAATTCACGAAAACCGGTAGGGAATGAAAGAGTATCTGCTGATACTTTGATTTTGTATCGTTTTGTTGACATTTAATTTTGTTAAAATATTTTAAGATGGACATTACACAGCTTATCTTTGTGGTGTTCCCATTATAGAAGATGTAAATCCATTTCAGTGTTATCATTTACTTCTTAAGACATTTCAGTTTCAGAATCTGATATTAGATTTTAATCAACATTTTCACTGTCAAAATGAGAACTATTTGAGTCTTTTGAGAGAGAAACTTTTCATATAACGTTTACTTTATATAAGGTAATTACTATGTTAATGGACAGTGAAGGACAGTGGTCCAGGAGTAGAGGGAGGGGGGTTAAACCCCATGTGACCATGGATTGATCCAGAATTGGTGTGTCAATGCAAAACTCAGCTAAGCAGTATTCAGCAAAACAGATTATTTTTCAAACTATCCTTCCAACATCAAGCTTTTTGAAATTGGAGGATAGCGGAATGATCACGATTCAAAATTTGTCTTAAAATACAAGCATGTCATAGTAAAATTATGTGAAGGATGATTCAGTATGAATAACTTGTAAATTGTCTAGTTATCCCTTAAATTGAATGGATTAAAAAACACTTGAAAAGTACTTTAATATGTATATATTCATACCTCCCATTCATGGGTGTTTTGTCTTAATTGTGAATAACAGCTTGCAGTTACTACAATCACCTGCCAAAGTAATTTTCAGCAGACAGCGACAAACAGTTCCTATCAAAGTGATAATAACATTTCTGAAAAGATGTGTTATAGATTAAAAGAAACCCCAAAAAGTTGAAAATTAGTTGCTTTGAGAATGGCATCATCATGAAATTTTGCATTTCCTTTATTCTATTTCATGTTCTTGGTCAAAAGTTTTTGATACTGTTTACCATTTGAGTACAGGTATTCATTTGCTACATGATATAAACATGGTTTTAGATGAATATGTGACTTTCTTTCAGGGAAATCAATTGCAGGTAATGTAAAGTATGCCAGAGTTAGTTTAAATTGTTCATGGTATTCCGAAAGCCAATTGATTTAAAATTGAACAAATCTCTCAGAAGTGATAACATTGCATTCATTAGTAAAGCAATTTTTCAACATCAGGATATAACACTGCATTTCCTGTGGCTATGAACTTATAACTTCTCACATGTTAGAAAACTGTAATGACGAAAAATGTGTTAAACAAAAATTGACATCATTCTATATCTTTTTTGGCATCATCCTCAAGGTATGCACATCACAAAAACACAAAAAATACAGCAAATTTGATATGCCACTTATCTGTTATTTGCGCATTGATGTAAATTTCATCTGTCATTCTGAGAGGTTTGGAGATACAGGCCTCAGGCCGGGAGTGTTTAGCTGCATGTGTTAATAGAGCTTTTATTGTGTCATGTTTGTATGTTAAGAGCAGGGCTCTAGTTATGGGAGGATGTCAAGACAACTTTTAAGGTATATCACCCCTAATAAAGATCGGCAGATATTGACAAATCTTGTTACACGCCGACAATAATCTAAGGATCTACAGACGCCACTTGACGATGTCCATGAATGTTAACAAATATGCAGAAATCGCCATTTGTCATCCGTAAATTCTTCTGACGATGTCAGAATTGGCAATTTTTACAGACTTTTATAAGGGATAATATACCCTAATTAACTAATTCCTTCATATACATACTCAAAAGATTTCAGACACAATTGTGTTCAAAGATGAAATTTTTCATGATGAACAAGTAATGCTTTTGTCATAATGGCAGTCTGTATCATAAAGGAAATTTTATTTTTGATATTTGTAGAATACCATATATAAATTTGGTTTCAGTTTGGACTCAATCACAAAGTCCAATATGAGGAAATGGGTGAATAAATCATTCACCAAATCCTATGTTGTAGGTAATGATTAGGTCTAGTGCTGATCAAAATAATTTTACGACAGTGATTTTTATAATTACCTACAACACAGGGGTTTGAATTACATTGAAAAAGTTGTGTTATCCAACCTTCCTAGGGCACTGCTGAGAAAATGTGGATTTTTTTATGCAAAACTCACCAATTGCAGGGCCCATGGTCCAAATAGGGGGAAGAGGTGTAAAATTGCATGTGAAGGTCTTCAATAATGTTCACAATCTCTTACCAAACAACAATATTCATTCTTGTGGTTTTTATCCTGAATGTAGGAATAGAGAATGTGATGAAAATTACAATAAACTTCTGTTTGTCTGATTAAAGGTGTTGCCAAAAATTAAAGTAATTAGATGCAAAACCCATAATTCATCGTACGTTTCTTAAGAATTGGTTTCCCTCTTTTGTTTAAACATTGTACGTTACATTTAAATAATTCAAAGCTCAACTTCTATATATACTTCTAGTCCTGGTTATTCAATAGAAACCCTTGTCACAAAAGGACATACCGGTACCATTTTGCCTCTTTTCATGTTGTTTTTAACATAAAACTAATTTTGTGAGGAGTTTTGTAAAGATGCTTAGTTTCTGCTTGTTTAACATGTACATTCAGATTGAATGAATATATATCTAGATCATTATTATTATTTTAAAGTAACTAAAACTCAGCTGACAGCATTGAATTAGATTGGTAGTACTATGATTCATAATGTCCTTATTTTAACTTAAAGAAAAGTTAGTCTAGGTGACATAGTTACAAGTGAGAATTTCTCATAATGAGAACATCCTCCTTTTGCTACAATGAATTGCAAACAGGAGCATTGAAATTAAGAAGCTTTTTAGATGACTTGTTATATAGGCATTAGTTTGCATCATCATACATGTAGTTAAAAATTATAGTCCATACAGGTTATATTAGCTCAATACCACCTTAAACAGCACATTTTTGCGTCTTGCAGCAGACGACATTCAAAAAGCATTGTGGCAAAAGGAGAAATTGCTTGTCACAATCAATTTCACATTTTGCCTCAACGCTTTTTCAATCTATTCACACATCACGACAGCAGAACTGAAAGGCTTTTCACATGTTTACAAATCTTTTCCAAAGTTGTGTGCTTCAACTTGAAAAAAGCCATCGGCGCAATGGTGGTAAAAAGTTAAGAGACAACATCTTACCTCTCATTGAATTTATCATAATTTATCATTTGCTTTGAAAAGAAAATCATGAAAGAGAAAAGAAAAGCTTAAAAAAGTGTCCCAAAAAGGAATATTACTTATGAAATGTTATTTTTCTTTTTGCTCGTACAATTTCCACATGATATGACTAAGAAAATATGATTCTTCATACCTTGAAATTGTCGAATTGGTTAAGAATTTCTGATCTCTCAACAGCAGCTTTGATTTAATATTTGAACTTTTGACAGGTTATTGTTGACCACAAAAACTTTTTGAATTGGTCCAACTGTGTTTAGTATTGACTAAATGAGCATCTACTGTTTGATTTAGAAATCAAATAAAAATCAAACAAGATATTGATTGAGAAAGTTTTCATGCATGTTTGTTGATTGCGGTTTGAAACAGTGTTGAGCATTTTCAAGAATTTTACTCACTGCAAATTTGTTGCATGCCTTTAACCTATAACCCTGCATTGGAATTTGTTACTGGTTTAAGTTAAATGTTACAACATTAGACAAATAGAGATATAAAGAGTTAACATGAAAAAAGAATAAATGTATAGAAAATATATGTATGATATTTGATAGGACTTATCTTTTTGTCTTGCTAGTATCTTTTGAAGCAGATGAATCACTAAAGAGACATATGATGGAGTAAGAGGTTTATAATTCCCTTTTCTTATACAAATGTCCTTTAACGCTTTTGCGTCAGACAGTTCTGACAAAACTATGACCGACCATTGTTTTTCCCTGTCACAAAATTGATATATCTCATTCTTTGATGTTGGTATTTTGATATTTTGTTTTCATACAATACAGTTTCCTTATTACAATTGATTCTTGTTGCAGTAAATAAGAGGATAGATGGCGAGAGTCATGAAGCACAATGTTAGAATTGTGTTTTGTAATCATTTTGTAATCATTGACCAGTCGACAAAACCCTAACTGAATGTTTGTCGGAGGTTATTTCATAATACAAGGGTTCAATGCAAGGTTAGCACAAGTCCTTCACTTTTGTAAAAGACTTACTATATTTTGCACTGAACCCTCAAATATGAGCCATTTAAGGCAATGAATGTTCAAAATGCATTTAATTGTCGGTGGTTTGTTCATAATTTCATTAGTTAACACATAACCACCTTAATTAGAAGGCCACATTTTTGCGTCTTGCTGCAAACGACTTTCAAAAAGTATTATTGCAAAAGAAGAAGAAATTGCTTAAAACAAGAAATTTCTCCTTTTGCCACAATGCTTTCTCAACCTATTCATTTATTATGACAAAAGAACTGAAAGGTTTTTCACATGTGTACAAAGCTTTATTTCTAATGTCATCTGCTAAAAGTAAAAAGAAAATGTCGTCTGCAGTTGGTAAAAAGTTTAATTGTGATGAATGTTCATTTTGACACGTTTTTGTAATTTGCCAATGGGTTTTGATGTCACCAACTGCTTATTACTCTGAACTGGGCATTTGATTAAGATTTGCACAAAGCACCAACAAGGTTACACCCACTCATTTCGATGGCTCTTTGTTGTTTGGAGTTTGTTTTGACAAATTACCTCAGTTTATATGAGGGAAAAGCTCATAATGCATTAAGTTGCATGATGGTGATGATCAGATATGATAAAAAGGTGAAGGGGCAATTTAAATCACAAAGTTCCAGAACTGTAATGAGAAAATTTGATTCACAAAGATGATTGATTTTTATGCTTGACCTTTTCCTGATATCACATAAGGCAAGAAACATACAACAGTATAATAATGGATATAAAATGCTTGTGGCACAAAGTTGAATTTGCTCACTAGAATCATTCTATCCCTCAGGTGGTTTATAAAGTAACAAGTTAAAGCCTTTTTGTAGCACAGGACTTCATCCTAGTTTTGTTTTTCATCTGTAAGTAGAACAAAAGTGCATGCATATAAACAGTTTGAAAAGAAAAGAAACTGCATAATTATGTGAGGCAAATTCTCATATTGTTGCAATGTTGAATGGATTAATTAGGATGATCAAAGAGATTGAAGTTCTCAACTTTGTCAATTTTGTAGGACAACCCCAACAGAACCTATGATCGTTTATTTCACAAGGAGCTTGGTTTTAACAACAAGCTCCACCGGGATGACAGGGAGCATGCAAAGTCCCGCGGTCTCCAGGTGAACAGCGAGGTAAGGGAACTGTTGATCTATATTTCTTTTTCATAATGGTTATAAGGCGGGACTTAAACCCATGGTAAGAGGGGCCATTTAGAAGTTTTCAAAAATGTTCTCAGCCTGAAACTAGAAAAGTTTTAACTTATATTGCATCCATCAGAAACTTGAAGCTAATGGAATTCAATCTCCATGTCTGCTTCTTGGATACTAATCCAGTACTTGTGCCAATTTGAAGGCTTTCAATTTTCACTGCGCCTAATCGAACCTGGGACCCTCAGTATTAGATGCCAATGCTCTACCTCTGCACACTCTAGATGGTCAATCAACCTCTGCAACAACCAGTGTTTGATCCATCATGGTGTGGTGATTAATGTTAGGGCTATATCAGACAGGGTGACCAGAGGTTCCCCATGGCTGCTTAATATTTCACTGTGGAGTATCCTTGGGCAAGACACATTCATATGAACAAGTAGTTTATCCAGGGAGGATATACAATACCATTCGAGACAGCAATCTGAACACATCGGGTTTATCAAATAAAAACACCTCTGAAATAATAGGGATGACGCCATATTGTTTCCCGCGAGAATTACGTCACTTTACTTTCAGTTTTAGAAATAGATCTTAAATGATAACTAAAAAGTGGTTAAATTTGATTTAGTAAACAACTATACATGTCACAACAATTTAGCCATTTGGTGTGAGTTACTGATAAAAAAATGATTAAAAAGGATATCCAACACTTCCATATATATTGAACTACTTAACGTGCACGCTTAGAAAATATGTGAATTGCCGGATGCCGATTTACCTGAAAAATGGTAACCCTACACTTATATCCGAGGTGTATTTCACAGCTCACGGAAATACCCGAGTAGTTCCGATTGTCGAGACAGGACCGGATGACCAGAAACTCCCAATGGTTTCTTATAACTTCACTTTCGAGAGTCCTTGGGCAAGACACATTTCCTAGCCTTGTGCTAGTAGGTTATCTAGGGATGATTGTGTTTGGAAATGTATCAAGCAAGCATATAAATTTGATTTTTTTTTGTATTTTATTCTAGGAAAAGGTCAAAGAAATTCCCACATTGGCTTCCTCCGAGTACGGTCACCGTTTGGACATGTTTGTCGACCCTCCAGAAAGAACTCATTGCCGAGTAGCTCATGTTCGCGCGGAATTTTATAGACGTAATGGAATACACAGGCCTTGAACAGTTGTAAAAATGATTAATAATTCTTTAGTGTCTTTTTTGAGATGATTATTTAATTTCTATTATCAAATTTTTACTGTTATGGGTTAATCTTTCCAGTTGGCAAAGACAAAACTTGAATTTTGTGAAACTTGCTGTATTTCACTTAAATGTTGTCTGTGTACATTTCAGTTACGGAATTGGTTGTATTTCATTCTTCTTCATTTTCAAATCATGTTTTAAAATTTACTTCAATGAAGAACAAAAATAACACTAATTGTTCTAAACATTTGTTTCATTCCCTAAATTGTTACAGTTCAAAATGTATTCTTATTATTTTACTTATGCATTAAATCCATTTTGTTGGATAAGAAAATTTCATTTGAGTATAGGTTATAAATAAAAAGGTTTAAGGGTTCAAAGCTATACTATAGTAAGTGTTTTAAAAAAGGTATTGCATTGAACCTATGAGTTAATCAATCAAGATATACAGTGATGTCTCGTTAATCCGAACACGGCCGTTCCCAACAAAATGTCCAGATTACCGCATCATCCTAACTAATGAAGCAGAGCATGTTCTTATACACATTAAGACATAAACGGTCTGTATGCACGTGTATACTATAACCCTTTAGCAAATGCCAAATGTTCAACTGTTCCAAATTGAAAGAGTTTGCAGACGACATTTCAAAACGTGATGAAATTAAAAAATAATCTTCTAATATGGCAGAAAATATTGTGGGAAAAGGAGAAATTGCTCGTCACAAGCAATTTCTCCTTTACCCACAATGTTTTCAAAAGTCGTCTGCAACAAACTGGTCAAATAATTCCATTCCCTTACAATTTCGTTCGGATTGCGAGACATCCGGATAACCGGGGTCCGGATAAACGAGGCTTCACTGTACTCCTTATCTTATCTTGGATCACTTACTATGTTTTTGGGTGAGTCCAACTTAAATGCATCAGCTAACCAGAATCATAACTTATAAATGAGACTAATTGGGACATTGTTCACTCAATCAACCTTCTTTATTGTCTGTAAAAAAAAGTATGTAAGAAGTAATGGATTAACACAATGCACCATAGAATATCGATGGTTCAGTGCAATACTATAGTAAGTGCTTCACATATGTGAAGCACTTACGATAGTATTGCATTGAACCCTTGAAGTACTCATTTACATGATGATACAGAGCACAACTCCAGAAACTCAGATGTCGTTATAACATGTAAATGATTTGAATAATAACCTTGAACCAAATGCAATAACTGGTTAAAGGTAAATGAACGATTAACAACAGACTGACGTCCTGGACTTTGAAAACTAAAAAAAGATTAAACTATAACAAAATCTTTTTCTAAGTGATTTTGTTTAATTTTTTAACCACTTCCTTTATATTGACACATCACCAGCAGATTATGAGACTTAAGAATCTACTGAGATGAAAGGAGAAATTACTTTTCCTTTTATATACCATTTACCGTTTTTGGTAAAGTATAAAGGCCAAGTTTGTGACTCCTTTAGCTTTCCTGTATCCAAGAGTACAAGGCTACTGCTCTAAAGTGACTTGAGACTGGTTTAAATTGAAAGCAACAGCAGACAACAAAATGGCAAGAAAGAAATACTCTGCAGACGGTATGAATCACTGCCATATGATACATTGCTCATAAGAAGCAATTTGTCAATTTGTTGCAGTGGTTTCAAGTCATCTTCAGCAGATGAGAAAAAGTGTGGTATCATGGTTTATCAAAGGCTGAAAAAATATCGGATAATGCCAATTCTTGCCATTGTTCTCCTAAACCACAGGAGTTTAACATCTCGTGATTCATTCCATTGATGAGTATAATAGCTGAATACTGAAATCCATTGTCAATTTCCACATAGGTTCCAATTCCATACTGCCAATAATTTCTGGTCAAGCCATGTAGAACCATGGAACACACTGAAATTCACTAGGGAGACCACCCCTAATGAAAATCCAAATGTTGACCCAGGATTTGAACCCACATGAAGAAGGGTCATATGATACCAAGTTCTGTACTCTAAACATGCCCCCTCCCTCCCCAATATCTATATTGGCAAACATCTATAACAATTTTCTTATTCATTAAGGCACTGATAAAGATTAGATAGGATATCATTTATCAGCGTTGAAAGTATGTTATGAAGAACTAACAAGACAATTAACTATAAGATGCCAGGATAGGAACACTGGATGTGGCAATATCAATGGCCAAAACTAAGGCATCATCAAATTTTGCTCAGTTTGTATGTTCTAGTGCTTTTGGTTGTCCTTAATAACCTCACATTCAACACAAACTGGAACAAAAGCTTAACTATTCTCCAGATCAATCATTGAGTTTACTAAGGGTTTTTAGCATGGTTGACTCGTAATGCTTGAGGAATGGCCAAAATCCAACTGGTCAAGCAATGTAGAACCATCAGCATAATGTATATCAGCTGGGAATCTGCCTTTCATGAAAATCCAAATGCCATCACAAAGATGTGAACCTATATAGAGATTGGCCATGTGATTTCAAATCCAGGGTACTGTTTTACTAAACAACTTATTGAAAATATTTGCGTAAGTCATAATTGATCGACATGGATAGTAATCTCAATTAAAGTACAATATTGCAATGTGACACGTCATTGGAAGCGTCTCGGAGAGACGATTCCAATGTGTTACTTGGCAATATTGCTTTGCCCAATATGGATAAAAGCGGAATTGTTGTTTTAGACTTGCGCAAATCTTAAGCGTAAACTGTTTAGTAAAACGGTACCCAGTATTCTAACCACTAGGCCAAGAAACCCCCTTTTAGATGAAAACAATCCCCCAAAACAATAAAATTACATAAATTATTCGAGTTGATAACGATGTGAATCCAGCCATCCCATATCCTCCTCCCTATAGTATCGTCCTCCTTATCATAATGCAAGGAAATATAACAATAGAATGATGTATAATAGACCTCTTTATTAATTCAGATGAAGCAACATTACAATATCTATTTACACACAAGGAGAAAAAGATAAGTTTAACTACAGTATATTGGTTAACAGATTTGTACCGAGGTCCTTACTTATTAATGAAGACATTTTCCAACTTTTCAAATAGCATGCTATATTATGCATTAGTTCTAAGTTCTTGTACCCATTGTCCCATATGAACTTCTCGCCAAAAAAATATGTCCTTACAAAAATAATGATGACAAATTATTTGAATTGCCTATGATATACATCGGCCAAATTTTCAAAAATTCAAAATTCTCATCTTATTTTCGTTTAACATCAAATCAATTAGCGATTTCTCTGAACAATGATTTTCAGCCTAGGATCAACCAATGTCTTCTTTTAGCATCAGGCTGAAAAAAGGTAGATAACGGAGAAATTGTTTTGGCCAGCAAAAATTCCGAAGTCTCAAATAAAACTCAGAAAAGGTTAAATAGAAGTTATCAAAATAATAATAACATACCGATTTGTTCAATTTTGTGCTTTTGTTCACCTTTATCTTTATCATATTCAAAATAAAGTGACATTTTAAAGTAAAAGTAGAAAGCTGGAAACTCATCTTCCTTAACCCTTTACCAAACATTAAATTTTCAACTGTCACAAATTAAGAGCTTGCAGACATTTCAAAATGCCTCGTAACAAGCAATTTCTCCTTTTCCAACAATGTTTTCTGGTCAAATGTCATTATTTTTTGTAATGGGTTAATAGATGAGTTTACCAGTTTTTCTTAGGTAAACACCGTGTAAATGGCTATGCAGCATTTAACATTCTGCTGCTTTCATCTACTTGCTCAAATTAACATGTAGCATAACAAACATATTCAAGTATTAAATTTACCTTACTCTGACAATGACGCCTTAAATAATTGTAAAATAAATGTTGTTTCAATATATTTGAGTGAGTTTCTTCAACTTACTTTCATAGAACTTAGCCATCCAAATCATAACAAAACAAAAATTAATGAAAAAAAGTCTTATTTGGTACAGAAATCTATCAAGTTCAAATAATCTATCATGTTTTATTAGAGAGGTTGCTATCCTGATTAAAGCAATAATATTTGAAATTGTCCAATGATTGACACGCACACAAATTCTATTTTCACACAGTTGATAAACTCTATCTTATCAAGAAAGTAAGTTGAAAACCGATGAAAATAAAAATGACACAAGCATCAATTGTTATCTATTTAACAATAACACCTCACCAAAAGAAAGATCAATTGTTATCTATTTAACAATTACACCTCACTAAAAGAAAGGTATTGCTTAGGGGAAATTGCTGTTTTTAAAATTTTCAATTTGTCTTTTAGTCATGATGACTACTTGCCTATTCAAAAACAGAAATGTATTTCCTGAAATGCCTCCAATAAAATTTTTAAACAAAATCCTAAATGTGGCAATGGGCTTTACTTAGGCTTATGTCTGCAACGGCTGTCAAATATCAATGTCTATTAGATTAAACATATGGTTATGATTTGGGAAAGTCAAAACTGTTGTAAATGGATAGAAACTTTGATAAAAGTATGATATTGTCAAGAGACACATCATTTGAATTATCTTGGAAAGTCAATCAAATGATCTTTTACTTTGCAATATTGGTTGAGAGGGAATGTTGTTTAGTAAAACACTACCCTGTTCATTAATAAAACTATCTTAATGGAAATTTAACACATGGTTATATATAAATGCAGTTTTATGCAATGCAAATCATAACTACTTGTTGATTTCTTAAACATTGAAAGTACTGTTTGTAAACAAGTGAAGCATTACAAACTTTCCAGGCCATCTCATTTCCTATCAAGCAAGAGGGCAAATAAAAAAAATCCATTGAGACATTGAAGAAGACCAATTTCTCTAAGGTCTTAATTATTTTCCCCCCTAAATTCATAATTGTTGCTTAAGACAGAACCATCTTTCAAAACAATAAATTTCTATTGGAGAAAAAAAATTTAGAAAAGAAAATATGGCCTTATAAAGAGGATTTACTCATACTTTGCACGTTATAATAGATTAAGTTTATAAATGTCAGGAAGGCCTTAAAATTGTATGTGAAAGGTAATGGGTATAAATAGTGATTACTGTGTCCATCATTTCAATTATTTACATGTTTATAATTTTGTTTAAATTATCAGAACAAAACATGAATACTACTACATCTATTGCAAGAAGAGACAGATTTCAAATAGAATTATTCTTCTCAAACAATATTATCTTTCATACCAGACAGATATCTTACTTTTTCACAGTCTTATTGTCTATTCACTTTCACTAGTCCACACAGCTTTAGCAAAGAAATATATTTTGATTTCAGATTAATCACCATATTTGTAATTCCTATCATTACCATGTAGCTTCAATAACTTAGTGTGAAAATATAAATGTCATAAAGTTCAATAGTAAAAATATATTTCACTTTTATAAATTTACAAATGTAAACGGAAAACTAAATGCTACACATTTTTATCCACTAATTCAAAACATAATTATAATAACTTGTTACTAAGACATGTTCAAAATATAAACAAATCTATGTGTACCTTGCAGATTGGTTTACATTTTTGGAAGGTCCAGCAACATCTTATTCATTAACTAATTGTATAAACATCTCTTAACCCTTTACCAAACACCAAACACCCAAAATTCAAACTGTCCAAAATTAAAAAATTGTCAGAAGACTTTTCAAAATGTAATGAAATTAAAAAATTATCTTCTGTTTGGGCAGAAAACATTGCAGGAAAAAGAGAAATTGCTCATTATGAGCAATTTCTCCTTTGCCCACAATGTTTTCCAAGGACATTTGCAAAAAACTGTCAAATGTCATTAGTGTTTGGTAATGGGTTAAACACACTTCCTCATACACTATTATCTGTAGACCCATAAAGCTGGCAGGAATAAGAAACCAGTGGCAAAGGGAGCAGTTGCTCATTTCCTTTTTTGATACTATAGTTCAACCATGTATAACTCAGAAAACGCCTTTCATGGTTAACAATGCGCAATGAATGGGATGTCAGCTCTACATTTCAATCTGGAGCAGTTACAAAAACAAAATGTGGGAATTGGTTGATAATAGAATTCAGACCAAAAATCTATACCTTTCCAAAGTTCAAAAACATAATCAATACATGATAAAGAATGGTTCAAATCGACTTGCGAAGAAAATATACGACTGAATATAAGGCATAATAAGTTTCCACATTCTGACACGTAACGTAATTTCAAAACCCAAACCTGCCCATTCTATGTGGAGAAAAAGCTTCTGATCACATCATTGCCTTATTCTAACAGTAACAAAAGGGGAGGATTATTATTAAAGCTTACATATTTTTTTGCTCATATAACCCTCTTAACAGTTCTTCTACAGACAATGTTTAAAAACATAACTTAAACAAAAACCATAATTCAATAAATATTAAGATCTATGCCTGATTATTATGTTGAAGAAACTCATCCTTCAAACAAAAATGCTAGCCAGAATTGACCTAATAAAGGATTTTGTGACTGGTCCAAGTTGAAAACAACACCAGGAAAACATTTATACATTGAAAGTAGTGAATAGTAAAGCGCATTTGTGAGTATGGTGAGAAACCAATATGACAAAGCGGAAGATGTACATGCTTTGTGCAATTTCTCCATTTGTCAAGGTGGTTTCTTACATTTTTTGCTGAAGCCGTGTTACAAGAGGTGACGGTAATAAGGGTTAACTTCAATGAAATACTTGAATAAGTTATAATTACATCTAAACATCTACTTCATTCATTTCCCCATAATCATATCTGTTTTCCTTACACATTTCCTTATCCATCTTATTGCGAAAGGCTTACTATGATTAAGTCAAATGATTTTCAAATTTTGTAGATTATACAGTTTTACATGTAGGGGAAAATAGAGTCAGATCATTCGGAAATATTTAAGTACTTGACACCAAATTTACATATCTATAGTAGCATTGGAATCTGCAGCAACTGCAGTCTTTGGATTTGCACCAATATCGTTCTCTGCTTTTGAGCCTTCATCTAACTTAGCGCGCTTGGAATTGTTTTCAGATTCCTCTATGCTTCCATTCTCATTGTCAGAGTATTTGCGCTTATTATTCTGATCCTCCGCTTCCATCTCAGAGTTAGTGTCAGTAGAATTTTCAACCACTTTTTCAGACACATCATGGTTTGAGGGCGCACTTTCCGATTGATCTTCAGCTTTTGATTCAATACATTCAGGCTTTTTATCTTCTTTAGAATTTTTGTCTTTATTGTCTGCGTTATTTTCTTCAGATCTACTAGTAGCACATTCATCTTCTTCAGCTTTCTTCTTTGACTCTTCTCTAGTCTCTCCATTTGTCATCTCCTGATCTTGAGATTCTTCTTTCCCACTTTTTTCATCTTTGTCTGCATTCCCTGAACCCTTCTTTTTCCCCTTAGACATGTCCTGCGTATCGTCAAAGATTTCAACTTCTGAATCTTCGTCAGAGTCCAGGCTAATGACCTGAGGTTTGTAATTCTTCTTGATCTTATCCTTGACATCGACTATCTCTCCATCGCTCATTTTATCAACACTCACATTGCATGGTTTCACATGACTTTTTACATGGGAGGCATACACTTCTGGTGCTATATTTTTCAGTCCACATATAACACATTTACGCTTCATCACTTTACAGCTATGGTACATTAAATGCTTAGTAGAGGCTACAACCATTCCACAACCATTGCAGGTTGCATGAACTTTAATACAGTGCATTGTTAATTGGATATTGTCCGCAAACTGAATTTGACAGAACACGCAGAGGTTTTGCCGAGCAAGGTTACCACCAGATTTGCTAGATTTGGGTGTTGCAGGCGCCTGTGGTTGAGGAGAATTCTGGGTAGTTTGGGCACTTGCCGCTTCAGCAGCTGCAGCTGCTTTTTCCGACCCAATCAGGTCAGTTGCTTTCATCAGTATGCCATGAGCTGTTGCCAGATGGCTCTCCAAAGAGCGCTTGTCTTCCGCGGTCACCCCACACATTATGCATTTCTTCATCACAACAAGATCCTTCATCGACATGCCATGTACCTGTTCAACGTGGCTGAAGAGATTGGGTACTTTCTTCATACACATGAAGCACATTTGATTGGTACCAAATGCAGCGGGAGTTGGACCCGTAGAGCTGAAGTGGCGCAATGTTGACTTGTGTTTGGATAGGCCCTGGGTTGTCCAGAACTTGGACTGGCAGACATCGCAGATCAGTGGAGGCGTAGGACGTGCAAAGATGGCCTGTGGCATCTCGACCTTATGTGCATAATAGAAGTGGATCCTCAGGGCCTGTCTGTCCTTGACGTAACCACCGCACAATTCGCAAACTTCAAAGCCCTGCATTTCTTTATTTGTAGTATGTCGCCCACCTCTATTGGGTGGTACTGTCTGCTTGGGAGGGTAGTTAGGCATGTTAGCAGCAGCAGTTCGCAACTTGGCTGGAGCTCCGGACTGAAAAGGGGACCTTGTTGGTGGTGTCAGCTTTGGTACTGGTGGATGGATAAGAGGGGTGGAAGGTTTGATATTCCTTCCTTGTAAGTTTGTTGGTGTTTGGTTGGGGCCTGCCCTAGTAGGTGTCTGGATTGGTGTACGTGGAGGTGGTGGCTTTGGTGTAGAGGAGTTAGCTTGAGTAGCTGGGGATGCACTCTTGGCCAATATAGGTCGCTTTGGTTTGTAGTACATGGTCTTCATACAGAAGTTAACATCGTGGAAGTAAGGCTGAAGGTTTGTACCGAGTTTGAAATGCTTCTCACATTTCTGACGATGTTTGTCCAGTTTGTTTTTCGTTGAGGTACTCAATGGACAGAGCTCACAGTTGAAAGAGTGCTCCTTCTCTGGAAACTTGGCATGGTTTTTATGAGCGGTCTCCATGTGTACTACAAACTGCATTCCCACTCGTGTAGAGAACTTACAGTAACTGCATTTCATGAAACCTTTGGATGTGTCCCATGGCAGTTCATAGTGTGGGAAATCTTTGTGAAAGGCGAGCACAACTGAAGACTCAGACTTAAACTTGCAACTACTACATTGATGCGTGTCCAAAAACAAATGTTCAACTTTTTTCTTTGTATTATCATATACAGTTTTCATCTTTTCCAAGCTGTCCACTTCATTATCCCGCAGATCTCCATTCTCTTTTTTCTTTGTCTGAATTTGGATTATATCTTTGTATACTGCTTCTTTGACCACATCATGGCCTAGCTCCAACAGGAATGATGTGATTGCACTCAGTTCATCTTTCTTTGGATGAAAGGCGACTGACCAGTTAAAGTTGTCAGGCACTCTGTTGTAGAGTTCCCACCGCATCAACTCAATCATGTCCATACTAGACTTTGGCTTCAAGTCTTCGGGTTTTAGAGGAGGCTGTTGTGGAGTCTGTTTACCATTTTTCACAGCTGCACTGGTAGGATTTTGTGGAGTTGAAGAACCATTATTCACAGGAACAAATATATTTTGTCCTGCAACTTTAGTAAGGTAACCTATTTTGTCACCCTGTCTTACAACCTTTGTACCTTTTGAAGACACGCTATTTCCATCTTCAGCGTTAGCCCCAGACTTACTTGAGGGAGTATCAGTCTCTTTTTCCTTTAGTGTTTTTTCCGCCGATTCAGAACTTTCCTCTTTGTTTCCACCTTCAACAGAACCTGCCTGGCTGTCCTGATCAGACTCTCCCTCCGCTTTATCATTAAGAGTTATCATTATGTCTTCCCCTTCCTCATCTTTTACTTTACTAACAAACCCATTCTTATTGTTACTGGACTCGGCATCACTTGATGACTTCACACTATTGCTTGCATTCGAATCCCTAGAGTTCTCTTCAGACACTCCACTAGCCTGTTTTGAGTCATTGTCTACAGACACAGGTGCGCTAATGTTTGAATTTGCTTCAGCCACATTAGAATCTTCATCCACTTCCATTTCCTGAGCAGTACCATTAACTTCAGAAGGCTCTTCTTTTCCATCTGTCTCAGCCTCTGTTTTCACCTCGGACTTCTCTGTATCATCTTTCTCCAGATCAGTTTTATCAGATTCTGTTTCTTCTTCTTCCATGTCAACATCAGGGATACCCTTTTCCTTGGTATCCTCTGATGACTCATCAGGGACAGTTTCCGGACCATTGGAAATGCTTTTCTTCTCATCATTGATCTCTGTATCATTAACTCCATTTTCTTTGATCTCATCATCCTGAAGAAAAAACGAATCAACAATTGCAAAAATACAACTTATCAATCATCCCACGAGTTGAGAATAACAAATTAAATCGATCAGCTGGACTTCAGAAATTGTTTGTATGGTACTTATCGCTGTATCAACAATTTTTAAGTTATGTAACAGCTTTCCTGGATTGACCAGTAATGGGCTAGAGCTCTGAAGTGACTAGCCAAAGGTCACTCCCACGAAACCAGAGGTGTAGGCGGGGCTCGAACCTGGTACCATGAACTTTAAGTCAGTCACCTTAACTGCTGGGCCAAGCAGGAACCTGCTGTACAGTGATTCAGATTGGACTTGTTTTCCTTAGGACACATGTCCTAAATGCTTATTTTTCTTCCGGTCATTTGTCCTTAATTGCCAGAAAAACGTCGGACACTACATTAATTCTTATCTTCATTAATTAAATTTGGGAAATTAAATGAAACTATGAGGCTTACTTTCATTAACTCTTCAATAGAACTTTGATTAAAAACAACATGGATCATTTTAAGATAGTATTTAAGAATTTGGCAACTATCAATTTCAACAATACAACAATTTTCATTTAAAACAATTTCCTTGAAACGGCCTTCCAAGCCTCTAGGGCAGCTTCCAATGCAGGGCCTCCCCTGGAGTTTTTTTTCTTGTCGCAACCATTTTCGCAAATTGGATTTTTTTGGAGCCAAATTTAAGAAAGGGGAGCCAAAAGTTGTGCCAATTTTAAATTGAAGGCTTGACGGTAATTATTAGAAATGAGTAGTAAGAAGCTTTTTGTTCATCATAATGTTTTAAATTTATGTAAAGCAGCTCATTACTTTATTTATCTTATCATAAACTACTATTTAATGGGGAAGTCTTTGGCTCTTCCCATGTTCTAATTAAATAGTTTTACAAAAGAAATAATTCGTTGTCAATAAAGAGTTGATGTCAAACTGTATAACACCTGATAACAGACAAGCAAGAATGGTCCCCAATGCTTCATTATTTTGCGTTTAATATAAATGTATTTTAAAGATACCATAAGGGTTGTCTGAAAATATCTCTAAATTGTACAAAAAAACATGATACACATAACTCATATGAAATGAGCTGAGCGGATTTATAAGAAAAAAAAAATGAAACAAGCTTTGGAATTGACAGAAACCAATGTTAAAATAAAAGGTCTATTTTTTTTCGATTTTTTTTTTCAATTGGCAATAAATTGCGAAATCAGTCAGTTTATAAAGAGAATGCAGCTCGTTGTTTTTCTAGTAAATGCTTCATTGTGAAGAACGAGCAACATACCTAAAATAGGCACGTTATTCACCGTCTTTAACACCCGACAGTGTTTGATAATTGTCATCTAGTTTTCACATTGTCTCTGATCTTGCGTTCGCGTCAAACTGTTATATTTACACACAAATTTCAGGGATAGGTGTCAGGGCAATTTCACACACGCGGCACAAACATAACTGTTGCCGCACGAGTCATATGAAGTGATTAAACTTTAATCCGATAAGTGACAGTCATTTGTGTACGAACTCAGTTGCGTGCAAACTGCTATAGATACGGGTCATTTCAGGTCTGGTTCCTGTGTTTATACACGCAGAATGCCTCGATAACTCCAGTACGGGAACTGGCTATTACTCCTGGTCACTTAGGTCATGCATGATTGGTAAATACGGTTTGTCGCAAACACTTTCGCAAAACTGTTATTTTTGTTGCAAATTGACGAGATTTTTCGCATTTGGCGACATTGGCGATCAGCAGCGGAGGCCCTGCAATGGAAACGCATTTCTTCCATTTCCATTGATCCTGATTTTCATGATCTGGTCCTGTGTTTCTGGGTTAAGGCGATTTCTTAGTGCAGTCAGAGAACCCACGTTCACAGCCTGCAGTGTTTATTGGAGATGTAATTGCAAGGCATGCTAGTTTGATCATGTTTGGTAACTCTTGGAAACCATGGTACTTGTTTATCAAATGCCACAGTTTAAAGAGAGAATCACGCTGGCAGCTTAAGTTGTTGTTGATACCGCCGGCACCGGTTGACGGATACCAAAAGCCATATGAATAATGACCGCTGATTGGTTTTTTGTTCCGCCATTTTTATGTCACATCACGGCAAAAACAAAAACAATCTGCATTATAATTTCAACCATCTGCTGATTTTATTATTGCGCATGTTTCAAAGAGCGCCCATTGATTCCGATTTGCACGCACTACGAAAACACGACGAACTAGGATTGGAGACCGATTTGGGGATAATTTGGAGATCGATTTCAATACGATCGTAACCGGCTACAAGGGATAGTGGTCATCAAACTACCATGGAAACTGATTATATATACAACTAGAATGATACATCTGGCAGGTATTTGACAATTTTGAACCATGGAGACAGAGTTTAGACAACTAGACTGCGGGTAAAGGGCATTAACGTACATTGGAGACAAATTTGACATTATTAGAACTACTGTTAAAATTTGTTTATATTTCAATTATTTATCTTTTTTTATTGCATTTTTAACCATGCTAAGTCCTTAATTTCGCCCTTAACACATCCAAATCGAAAAAATACTATGCCGCTAACATCGCAAATAAACGAGAACGAGACTCCAATTTTTACCATTCTGACTTGAAATGAGACTCCAATCTAGAGCAGACCACGAAAACATATTTCAGAGAGATATCCGAATATCACCAATTGTAACGATTTCTACAACAACAACAATGAACCAAAACAACTCGTAAAGCGAAGACTGTTTCAATTATTTGCCGATTTTTTAGTTTCCCCTCCATGATTGACATATCCATACTTTTATGTGTCGGTCATTTTGTCTGACAAATATATTTTTTATCGGCCCTGTGGGCCTACTAAATCGCTGGCTGTACCCCAGATTAAGTTTTCACCTTCTCACAACAAATTCAAATAACTGGCAGCAGAACATTTTAAGGGATAACACAATACCTTTTTATAGTCACAAATCTTCTTATTTTCTTCCAACATAAGGCTGCCATTTTAAATGGGTGAAAGTTGAAGAAATTCAAAAACCTGAAATCTGTAGTTCATTATCCTGAAAAGGCATGTTTGCAATAGCATTTTATAGGGACAAAAGTCTGAAAAACCTAAAGTTCAGGAATAATCCTGAACACTTTTACCCATGCTGAAGTAACATGTTGATGTTTTTGAGAATATGAACTGAATGAAATTGGATGCCTTAGTTAAGTTAGTTATGTCATTCTCACCTTCTGTAAACTTTTCTTATGTTGCATTTCCTTCATCTCCTCAACCTGAGGAGGTTCAGCGTCAGTCTCCATTACTGCTGAATTGACTTCTTGATCAGCCATTAAGTAACAACCATGACCTGAAATAGACAATTCACTTTTAATCACTGCATGCTTCGTGTGAACTTAAATTACTGTTCTAGTTTTAAGATTCGCAGCAATCGACCTGTTCTGCAGCAAAATGAATCATCTTTCACATAGGAAGGCCTTAAAGGAATAGTTTTTACACCCAAGTCCTTATTTCAATACTGGGAAATGACATAGTAATCAATAATGATACCTTTACATATTTCACAATTCATGTATCTCTAAAATATAATGCATTGTAAAACACCACTCCTTTAAAGGTCCATCCACACACGAGTATATGTTGCAATAGATTTTGTATTGTGAAATGATATTTAATGGCAGTAATGAATGCAAGATCGATTGAGAATTTGTCAATATACCGACAGGGCTTTTTTTCCCTTAAATTGGGAAAATTTGCCGTTACTTGATTTACAGGATTCTAAGTATTTCACGGATCTTCCTGAATCAGCGACAGATAACTAACCTGATGAAAAATGATTAAAATGAATGAAAGCAATGAGTTTTGGGGAAATTTTATGAGATTTTTAGGGCCAAAAATTATCACTGATATGGATAATCAAAATAATTTGACTTAAAGATTGCTTTTTATTTTCTGATGGGGCAATTTAACATCAATAATTCGAACGATTCAAACAGTGGAGGAAAAAATCCAAATCAGATTTTCGATTTTAAAGCACAAAATGGCCATTCAAAGTCAATTAATAAGACAAGTTATGTAAAATAAACTTATATACCACCAAATAATGGCACCAATTGCCGTAAAACAATTAAAAAAGGTAAATCAATTTTTTTCATACTCCATTGCGAATGCCCAATGAAAGTGTATCGGGAGCACAAAAATCTTCACCTAGTGTCAGTTAAACCGTTCTTACGAAGTAAATATGAGAAATACCAACAAATTTCGTGTTTGGATCGATTAGAAAGGGATTAATTCATAACTGTTATTATGAAAATATAGGTCTTCAAATGGTGCGACAAAATTTCTGTTGCAGCGTCCTCCATTAAATGAATTGTTTGAAAGCTTGACGTGAGATACTGCCCGATTCAAATATTTCTCATATCTCCCAATCACATCAAATAAATAATTTTGACTCAACATTTCCCCAATATGAAAGAGATTTTTTTTCCTGAAAAACTTGCAAAAGCCTTTTGTCTTAGTAGGAACAATGAATTGTAAACAGGCCCCTAAATTCTATATGTTTACATCTCTCGAAGTAGTCTTCCAAATACCGAAATTTTTTTGTTGATATATATTTTTTTCTCTCAGTGAAAACGAAAGTAGAACCAGTGTGATATGGTATTTCTGTAGCGTTTTTGTTCCATGAAAGAGTGTTTAAAGATCTGACTTTTGACAATCTGCTGACACCCAAGTTTTGGAACTGAAACACAAAAGAGCGACAATTCCTTTCCCCACCCACTTGTTTTAACAAAGGTGTTTCCAATGAAAACTATACCCGCCAAATTCAATATTTCTAACAAAAATGAAAGTACGATAATGAAAATAGAATTAGGAACAATCTAATTAACTCATTAGACGATCCGAGTTGGGAGTCAGACTCCTGCATTTCAATTTTCAAAAACGTCGTTCCTTGTTCATTGACTATTTTTCTTACCCAGTGTGCAACTAGGCTCAACCGCGTATGGGCGATCAGATCCGATGCCAACAGAAAAACAAAGACATGTCGAAAGTTTTGATCATGTACCAATACTAAACACGTAAGATTGCGGAGAATACAATTTACCTGTAATTAGGGACCAAAATAAGTTATAGATAGCCTTGAAACAATCAGAATCGAACAAAAGTGTGATCGACCCTCACACCGCACAATGGGATCGGGAACCTACAAGATGGCGACTGGCAGTCACGTGACATCCAAGCCTCTGACGTCACTTTCCCGTCATGCATACATTTTTGCTTATCGACGATTTAGGGGTTTACACATATGGAATCACGGGGTAGGAATGCTCGGTGTTACTTTTCCATAGTAGTTTTCTTTGTTGGCCTTGATCACAAATATGATCCTTTTGGCGCAAATTTTGAAAGATTTTTGCAATTTTCGTGATCAGTACCTGTTACGGGGTCCCAACACGGTTGGGCATTTTCGACTTTTTGTAACCTTTTCCGTGATGATTGACTAATACTAATTGTTGAAAGAAAGTTTAAATAAATATTGTCTCAAATGACAGGTTTCCAAATAAGATCATCGTAACCAGACAGCATAAAAGCGGTGCACCGACCATTGCATTTGGGCATCCCAATACGCCATGACGTTTTGGCTGACCAATGTCCCATCCTCTTGGCTGGCAATACCCAAAGACATAAAAAAAAAATACAACATTATGTTTACAAGTGCAATTAGACCACCATCAGAGCGAGTTTCGTAGTTCAGATTCAAATCTCTCTTATGTGATTGTTATGTGAACAAATTCCATTGGCAAAAAGGGGAAAATCTAAATCGCGAACTCTTTTATAATACCCCATCTTTATTTAACATAGGTATAAGAAAACAATTTAGTAAAGCATAGTTAGGTCTTTGATTCAACGAAATCACTATGAGAACTTTCTTTTGTAATTATTTTTCAGCTTCTTTTGAGAAAACATTTACGGCAAATCCAATTATCTGAACTGTACAATTTGACGCATCTTTTTTTTTCGCCGATAGCATCCATCTTAATTCTCAGCATATATTTTACTTTAAACATATTTTATTGCCATAACATTTTACAAAATATAGGCTACATGTACATTCAATAAAATAAACGAGTAATAAGGCAAAAGGGTTTGGCCACAAGCTCTACCAACTTAGAATCGGCCATCCCCTTGGCAGGTATTTACATATTGTAATTATCAAGAATGCTTTCATATGTACAATGTATTTGTTAAATTATTGATTAATTAATGTTCCGGTAATTTTGGAAAAACATCTCTACTATATGACAATAAGGAGATAACAATTGAAAAAGAATGATTTGGAAAGAGAAAAAATTGAATAAGTGAAATAAGTGATGTGAATCGTGTGCTACTGGGGCCCAGGTTCTACGACCGAAGGAATGATTTTTTTTAATGAAATACTACAAGAACCTTTTGCTATCCTAAATGAAGGTATGTACTGTAAGGAAGATTTTACAGTTGTCTTCATAATTAAAGTCTACAGAGCCAAACAACAATTTACTTGTATTCAATGGATGATACATGCGAAGTTCAGAAAATAATTTAAGCCTTTGAGCTGAAAATTGCTCGCATCTCAGCATATATGTATACAATTCCGTCTGATTGTCTAATAGGATTCAATTTGTTTACAGAAAGTTTTGATGTGAAATTTGAAAAAAAGGCCTATTAAGTATTACACGAGGAAAATAATTAAGGCTGATCAGGGCGTAGCTTAACTGAAATTAGTATGTAGGCACGTCATTCTTGGGATCTGGGCATGCTCCCCAGGGAAAAAGATGCAGTCTGAAATCGCTCAGGTGTGTTCTGGCACGTATTTGAGAGCACAAATATATAATTTATTTAAGCAGGAAATAGAGACCATTTCTGTTGCATTTTTTCTTCTTGAAATAAAAGTGTTGGTATGTGCCTAGAGGAAGCTCCATCAATTCTGATCGAAAGATCGACTTTTCCGATTCCCGTGAAATAAAAAAAGCTCCCATAAGTATCCATGTGCATCGCATTACAATATATCAGCACCGACTCTGATTATTATAGTGACACAATTTTCCACTTTCCCTGCATATGATTCATTACCATCACACAGACACAGTGTCCCTACAAACGAGAGTATAATGAGAACGGCTCTCTCATATATGGCGATATTGAGGCAAAATTCAAAAGATCTCAGTAAATATTTTTTTTCCAAATGATAATATT
The DNA here is from genome assembly GCA_947846245.1 of Cerastoderma edule. Classification (NCBI taxonomy): domain Eukaryota; kingdom Metazoa; phylum Mollusca; class Bivalvia; order Cardiida; family Cardiidae; genus Cerastoderma; species Cerastoderma edule. The sequence goes on along the minus strand of OX401410.1, from coordinate 7,187,705 downwards.
CTGATTCGGTATTACTCGGAGCTGCATTTATTTCAAGTGATGCATGTCAATCTTCAAAAATAATGGTATCCCCCGTCGCACTTTGTGTAAAGAGAATAATATTACAATAGGAGAGTTAATCAGGTTCAATAAATACTGGCTAGCGTGTTCTGACAAAGAAATTGGCAGGGATAATATCAATCTGAACACATCGGGTTTATCAAATGAAAACACCTCTGAAATAATAGGGATGACGCCATATTGGTTCCTAGCGGAATGACGTCACTTCACTTTCGTGTTTAAAAATAGATCTTAAATGTGGAATCTAAAAAGTGGTTAATTTTGATTGAGGAAACAACTTTACATGTCACAACAACAATTTCGCCATTTGGTATGAGTTACTGACAAAAAGATTATTTAAAAGGATGTCCAACCCTTCCATACAAATTGAACTACTTAACTTGCACGCTTAGAAAAGGTGTTAATCGGCGGATGCCGATTTACCCGAAAAATTGTACACTTATATCCGAGGTGTATTTCACAGCTCACGGAAATACCCGAGTAGTTCCGATTGGGATAATATGTGTCGTCCCCTAATCAAACGGCTCTATTTGGCCGCTAGTATTCCATTCCCCCAAAAATCACTTACGCAAAAATATCATTAAGAACCCAAATATTGGATGGCAAAATTTAAAAGCATTAGTACTTCGAACCCTTATAGTGCTGGAACTGACTTCCACTCACCTAATAAAATACAGGAAAAGAAGAGCTTTCTTATCTAACGCAGTTTAGGCTTCTTGTTTTTATTCAGTATTTACCCGGGAAAACGTTCGCATATGAATCCACGCCATTTTATCACTTTTATCCCTTTACCGAAAGCCAACTTTTACACTATCCCAAATTGATAGAGTTTGCCGAAGACATTTCAAAATGTGATGAAACTGAAAAATAATTTTCTGATAGGGCAGAAAACATTTGTGGGAAAAGTAAAAAAGTGGTCGTTAGGATCCTTTCTCCTTTTCCAACAATGTTTTCCATACCAACAAATTGGTCAAATGTCGTTATTGTTTGGTAATGAATTAATGCCAGCGACTTGGTGACCTTTGTATGGTGTATATTTGAGGAGTAAGCCTATAGATACATTTTGTCATACATTATGCAAATCATATTGACAATCAGATTGAGCGCTAACACTCGCCTTTTAAATAGTGGAAGGTGGGTAGTCCTGCCCGCATGCTTTATTTATTCCATTTAAAGGCACATCAAAGGAGACTAATGCTATATTAAACTACATGTATATAATTTGGTAAACTTTTGGTCAGTTTCAAATAGTTATCTCTAAAAAAAAAACATCAGCACAACTTAAAGTGAAAGCCAACAAGAAATAATCCAGATTAACCAGTTTAATAATTCACATTGTGTGATTCTTCACCCCTGATCTTGACACTTGATACACAAATGTTTGAACCACCCAATCAGAATTCGTTATTTTAAATATGTAAACAAACAGGTTGTTGATAAACATGATTGAATTGGAGACAACTATATTTCAAGCACAAAATAACTTATGTTAAAGGAGTCTATTTAATAGGGTCTCAATGCATTCGTAAATCAATTCTCATGACTTTTATGAACATGATAAAAGAACTCCTTATATGTTTTCAGTTATTTATTTGTACTCCTCTCCTTTCATGTGGCTTTAAGAATCTTTATTTATGTTTCGACCTCGGTAAGTTTCGGTTGCAATGATTGACACCAAGTGGTATAGATAAGAGACCACTGAAACTTGGACACGTGACTTTAAAAGATAGGAGAACGCCCAAAATTGCCTACCGAGCTGAAACACTTTAAAGCCTTTATCTCCGATATATGGATAATTTCCACCAAACTGAAAGTAACAGCAGACGACAATTCATAAATATGAGAAATTGCATCATCTTTCATATATCAAGGCCAAACTATTGTAAAAAGAGGAGACATTGTTCGTAATAAGCAATTTCCTCTTTCGTTACAATTGTTCCTGACTTTTTGTCAACACCAGCGTCGAAATAAGTGTACAATGAATATGAAGGATATGATTATGATCATGATGACTTGGATGGGTACATGTATGAATACTGAACAATAACAACGAGAATGACCATGCGAATGACTTCGTATTTCTTCGACTTGGAGCAGTCACATGACCCATACCACCGGTTTTTCCTCATCAAGAAGGTTTTACACGAGCTTTTGAGTAGGACAATAGCTCTGGGGTGAATGTCGGCCTCGGGACACAGGGGGCGGTAGGTTAGAATCTCATGAGACGGTGTTCACTTAGCGACTTTCTTCTATCTACATTCAGTAAGACCACTGGTTTTGAATCACGGTAGCAGAATCGAATGATTAATCTAAATTGTAAGCACTTGTTTCCAAATCAATGCAAGTCCTTTTTTTTCGAATGGATGCCATCTACCGAAGCTAGCAAAATACTAAAAATACTATTGATTCTTCCCAGATGTTTTAAAGGCAGTCATTATTCCAATTGGGTTTTGCCAAAATTGCTAAATATCGCCTTGCATAAGGTTGCTCTACATAGTTTATGTAAGTTTACACACAAATAACCTTTAAAAGGCATGGTCGTGTTCCATGCATATGGACATGTGGAGCAAGAACAAGCTATTGTCTAGGTATTTGTGCAATTTCAATGTATGTAACATCCTAATTGCCTGTCTATCTTAACAAATTACGTTTTTTTCATACACTATTTGTCTCCAACACGATTTCATTGTAGACTATGTAGTATGCCTCTGAACACTTTCCCTTTATTTAATTTTATTTTCGTCTGACCAATGACTGCTCTTCCACACGAACTGCTTTGTTCAGTTTTGAGAGACAAGCAAGTCAAATAAATCCTCCTCAGACAAATAAGTGTGCGAAAGAGCTGGAAAATATGTCCATTTTGTTACACCGAGTACTATATTAAATATTCTATCCATTCATATGACATTGGGGCTTGGAACCATAAAACATAAATTCATTTATTTAGTTTATAAAATTTCAAATACATGTTCTTAATAGCCTTGTGCCATTCGTTTGCAAGACATAACATGCCCTTCATAGTAAATGTGCTGTCAATTTCTGTGAGCCATTTGCCTTGCATGCTATCAATTTACTTGTTTGACTATATCGAATTGTGAAAGACGGTATTTGCTTGGTGATATTTGTTGTAGCCAATTAATTGTAAGAAAAAGTGCGACATAATGAATATTTTTCTTTTCTTAAGGATGACATATTTAGTATGTTGTTCAATGCCCATTGTAACATATTTCTAGTAACTAGTGAATAAATAAAGTTCGAAATCTGCAAAATTCCCCTACGACATGAAAAATAAATTTAGAGCAAAAATTAAAAGATAAAACAATAAAATACAAAAGATACAATTAATGAAAAAAATAAAATGATAACTTCAAAATATGACAAAAAATAAGATATAAAACCTGCCACAACAACATGATATTAACGACTGTCTGATCAGTCTAAACAATGTTATTTAACATGGTGTGTTTTGCAATGTGACAGTTAGGTTGGTATTTAAGACACACATCAACAATTTTTCTGTTTGCAGTTCAAATGCTGTGATTGTGATATTTTCGTCCTTGATTACATAGGTTTTTTCCCAATTATTTCAGTACGAAATGGTCTCCAGTAACTTCCTAATCCATGCACATAGACGTCAGGGTGTGGCAAAATCTGTCTTTAATATACTTGTCCGTAAAGGATGAATCTGTTTTTGCACTTGTCCATATAACGAAATAAATAAAGCTCAGTATGAATTCAAATTGGACAAACTTGGCAATACTGAAAAATAAATTTTCCACCCCTTTGTCCATTATTTAGGGATTTTGACACTGGTGCAAATATAAACCAACACAATATGAATGTGTTAAGTATGATAATATCATCTGCTTCATCTTCTCATTTCCGTCTAGTGTTTATATTACATTCCTTTTGGATGTGTACTTATCAAGCACACACGAAAGAAATAATTACAGTTAATTTTCTTCATATATCGCGTTAAATCATTGGGCGAATTAAATGTTAGACGAAACAATGATTGAATGTAGTTTCATCGATGCATATAGGGGTTATCTCCCTTGATTGAAAAGCCGCCATTTTTCAGTTTGTCAACAATCAAAGATGTCAGGACGCGGCAAACGGAACATATCTTATGTTCACGAGGAGCCTGCCTTTATAACCGCATTCAAAAAGAAAACCGGTTACAAGGAGGACCCGACGGTCGATGCTAAGGTAATATTTTCGATAGACCAGAACAGATTGTCGAGATTTGCCACACAGAAGTTCCATTGAAACTCCTCTGCAGAAACTCAATCCCCCATAAATTATTTCCAGTAAAATATAGATGAACGAAAGAAATGCATGCAGAAACACTTGTGTATTGTTTACAACAAGTCTTCTTTACAACAATGAATGTGTCTTTTTCTTTCATTAGGTGTTGTATATATTTAACGGATTTTTTATGCGGAAGCAGGAGATATTTTGCCTCCTATTTCAATATGTTCATACAAAACTTTGCGACTATTCCTGTCTTGTTGCGGTCATGCATAGTCCAGTCTATTAGTTGAAAAAGCTTCTACATGTGACATTGCCCGTTGCTGTCTCACATTAGTATTCGTCAAATCCCTCTAAAATTGTTAAGAAAGTACTAACCTCATAGGTTTGTCCAGTCTGTCACATGAAAAGCTTAAATGCATAAGGTATTTATCAAAAACTTTCACGGAAGAATATTTGTTCTTATAAAGTCAGATAAGAGATTTTGTCCCTTTGAAGGATTTTTTCAAGGGACAATCAAAAGTTTCAGATGGTGCCTTTGATCTATTTCTTTGATCTATTTATGACAACCTTTGGCAATCATATTCACATCATACCTTTACTCATCCAGCCTTCAATCTTTTCTATTTTCTAGAGAGAAAATTTACATTATGAAGATGAAGACAGATCGGATACTGAAGATGAAAAGCCAACTGTTGTAGTTTTAAAATCAGGGGATCTTACAGAGGAACAAGTGGAAGAAGCAAAAAAATGTCTTCAGGAAAAAGTTGAAGAAGGTTAGCAATTTAACCTATTGCTTGATTCTGGATTTTATTACTTGCTCAAATTTAGCTTATCTCACAGATAATGATTTAAATCTGTTTAAAAAGATAAAATGTCTTCAACAGCTGAAATGAAAACATATCTTTTATAGTTACATAGAACTAGACTATTAATTTCTTTCTCAACCATGTCAAATAAACATGTTGTAAAGATGAAATGTATTCCTCTTGCAGATATAGGAAACTGTTTATATGGTTAATTTTGTAAGAAATTATGTTTTACGTATTATTAAAACTCATTTTTTAAGCTTGACATACTGGGTATATAACAACACAGTACAAAAAAGGAAAACCTTCTTCAAGCCTAATTCTTTGCTGGGTCAAATTGATTTTAAAAGGAATAATTTCATTTTATTTGTGTGCATTATTTATTTAAACAGATGTTGTAAATTGGCAGGATAATTTTATTGGATACCTGTATCAAAGTGTTAAGAGAAGAAATAAATGTGAATAAGTAATCATTGGGAAAATCTCCGCTTATTTTACTATTGGCTTGCTGCTCCATCCATTTCAGAGGACATAGCGAGTGGAAGAGTGACATTTAAAAAGCCAGAAAAGCGACAGTCAGACCAACAGATGGAGCTTCAATCATCAACAACAAAGAAAGCCAAGGAAGGAGAAAAGAAATCAAAAGAGAAGTCAAAGTCTAAAAAAGTGAAAAACACGAAATTGTTGTCCTTTGATGATGATGAGAATGATGATGATGAGGATAACAACTCTTGATATTTTCTAGGTTTTTTTTTTCATTCTTGGTGGTAGACCTGTATGGCATGCATCTTGGTTGTAACAACAATAGCTATTTGCATGTGAACAAGTGCATAAGGTCGAAATGCCTGCACTGCATGTGGTTATATTGCAGATATTTTACACAATGCATGTATATAATCAGTGATAGGGGAGTTGTATATTTCTCAGATGTAATGTCTTTGCTGGGTTTTAAGACTACATTAAGTTGTTGTCACCATGTGATCTAGCATGACAGAATAATGTGTTCAGGTGTAGGATACAAGTGAATATTGAAGAAATAATGTGATGAAAATGCTTTTGCTCAACCTGCACTTCCATTTTCATTTTTTTCTTGTGTACACCGTCTATTTACCAGGAGTTTCATTTGGCTAGATTTCTGATTTAATTATATAGATATTTTAACATTTTTATTAACAAAGTCTTACAGGTGTGACTCCATTTACATTTATTTTGATTAGTGAACAGCTCTGATAACATTCAAACTAGTGATTAAGATTTAGATCCAAACTGAAAACAATGAAACATATTGCAATAATGTTTTGTGGAAAATTACATTACAAAGTCATGTAATAAAGATGATAAAATGTGGAAAGTGACAAAACAAAATTTCTGTTTTTTTTTTTTTCACAATAAGGAATTCTGATTGAGGTGTGCTGCTTAAATAACTCCCCTCTAGTGTTATAATGGTAGCGTTTTACTGAATAGTGCCAGAAAATATTTGCAAAACTTCAAACTGATGATCATAGATATTGTCTTCTACAGAAGTAAAATAATGCAATGTGACATGTTTCTTTGCAATATTGTGTTCCTCCATATTGGAAGAAAGAATGTTGTTTTGAACTTACAAAAGTTCTTATCGGAAGCAGTAAAGTAGATTTTCTTAACCATGTAAATGAGATTTCATGACGTGCTTAACAGCAAATAAAGAATTAAAGAAATGGAGTTATTAGCACTGATCAAAGAAGAAACTGCCCATCTTCCGTACTATATTCTTCAATCAAAGTTGTTTCTAAAATCCAATGCTATATATCTAATGTGTATATACATAAAGGAAAGCAAAATGGGTGAAATGATTAAGGCTTGGAATGAAATTAAACCATAACAGGAAACATTGAAATGTATAGAAAGCTTAACTGCATCTTGGTAATATAGAAAATTATGGTAAACCGTTGGCTGAATCTTAACTCTAGTTCCTGTTGATTGCGATTAGCAGATTGGCTAAAGTTCAAATATTTCAGTCACATCTCCTCTGATTGTGACACGATTACCATACCTCCCTACTGCCATAAGCTTTGAAATGTTTTGCAAATAAGGAAGGAAATTCTGCAAAGGAAGATATGCATGTTTGAGCAATTTTTAGTTTATCTAAATATATTTATCCATGGAGGCTGTTTTCGTGGGAGTGCCCATTTTACCGATTGTCCAAGATACTGCAGAGCATAGCATACTGAAATCCAAGAAAGTTGTGAAATAACTGAACTACTGTTGACATGAGATTTGCTTAGAAAAAAGCTTTAGCTATTCACCATCAGCTGTTAATATAAACAAAGTCGTTTTGGTAACATTATTTTTCTAAAGCCTTTCAACATGAAAAAATACTATGGATTCGAGGGCATAACACAAAGCGCCAATCTACACACACGTCCCAATGCACACGAAATCAATTGAGCTCTCAAGAAATGTTTCTTTGGTACCAACAATGTTTTCTATCTACCACACTGGAGAAAATCTTGATACTTCATTGCGATTTTTTCCCGCTTCATTTTGTTGTTTGGTAAAGGAAAAGGCAATATGACACACTGGTTAGACCAGCAAAAAATGAGAATTAAAACATGTTACAAAAATAAATTTATTCAAGTTGATATATACAAGCAATAAGTTATACAAACAAATTATAAGAAATGGACATGTTACTGGTACAACGTCGTAATTAAGAGTTACGCTTTTTGACCGAGAAATTTGGCCTAGTGAGTAATTTTTTAACCCATTGCTTTCTTTGTGCTTTAAATATAAAATGTATGTTCATTTTTCATACTTTTTATTTTGCCCGTCACTTATGTCAAGACTAGCCTATCCGACAGTTTGCGATCAGATAATTGGATCTTGATTCATCATAATTGTTGTGATAATAATTCATTTTAATTTCAATAGTCCGACTTTGGAAGCGGTCTTAATCTATTCCGATTCGTTTGAAAGTCGCGTCCGAATCATTTCTAAACAGAACACCAGTGTAAATCAGGTAAATCGGCTAGATGTTTGCTGCAGACAATGTTTGAAATAAGTGTGTCACATTGTCCAACAACTCATTCTTTTCTTGAACAGAACTCTTTCAATTTGTGGTTTGATATGGAAAAGTGACCGAATTTCATTATGTCATTAGTAAACTTAAATTCCTAATCAAATTGCTTAAATAGGTTAAAGGCACAATGCCCATATCTGCTGTTCAGTGTTTAGACTTACAATGGAATGAATCGACTACAAGGAACAAAATACGCACTCCGAGACATAAAGAAATATGAAAATCATATTACAAATATAAGTATTCACACTGTGACACACAAATATACGGTTAGCACTGACGTCATATTCCCATTAATAGTCTTTTATACGAAATACAAGCACCCCGTCACGCCCTTCAATAGGATGGTTCTGACACCCCGTATGCTACGTCTCTGAACTGAAGCTGTTTACAAAGTCTTGCTGATGTCACATCAACACTGAATGCTTGTCTCCTCACAACATCACAATACTGCAATTTATTATATATAGTGTTTAATTAATGATTTATAGAGTAATGAAACATATTGCAATTACGTTTAAAGATAGGCATATGTAAACACACTGATCTGAATTGCCACACACTAAGGGAAATCGTTGAACTTATTTACCCAACCTCCTATATAGGAAATTGTGACTTGTTTCAAAGGGAGATAAGACACAGAAAGAACGAAAAGCATTTTTTCCTGTTTTGTAGGCATATTTGTTGGAAGCTAATGTTATAAAAAGGTTAATTACACAGCTTGTCGTTATGAATTGACCATTTTGTCACCTTGGTTTCTGATGTCAACTTTGAAAAGACAATAGAGAATAATTATGCCTCATTTTGGATTATGAGACCAGTCGAAAACGATAAAACAACAGACGACAATCATTATGACATAGATAACCAAAAGTAACATTTACGACATATTATGAAGATGTTGATAACAAGCAGTTTCTTCTTTTGCCATAATCGCTACCGAAGTATTCGGTTGTTAATTCGTTCAGAGATAATGACATCCCTGAAGCCATGGGCTGTGTCGCCCCCTCCCTCTCCCCCTCGGACATTTCCATACTATACATACCTGATAAGACGAGTTGTAGTTGTCGAAATTCAAAGCAGTTCTCTGGACAATTACGGACGATAAGAGTTCGGGCCCTCCCACCAACCTAGAGATAAAAGATTGTAATGTTTTGTTTCATTGTCTATTTAGATTTAACATCGCATCAATTGTTTTCCAGTCGCTTTGCTACAAACGACCACCATTCCTCACAGTAATACCCCATGCTACGCTGCATCGATCATTGCCACCACAAGATTTTCATCTAGATCTTCTTCTTCTTCCAGTTAAGTAGTTGACTCAATTAAGAGCGCTATACTACGGCTTTGGGTGACATTTAAATGGAAAATGTTTTACTGTATACAGTAGTTAATTTAGGTATAATGTCTTATTGCGTTGATTTTCTTATATTTCGCTCTTTCGAATAAAGCACAAACAGATGCTTTCTTTCGGTGTTGCCGCTAAATATTTGTTTTGTTTCGTTTTAAAGCAGATTGTCATGTGCCATTTGTGGTGGCAGTTATCAATCCTATAAAGGGAGGTCACTATGAGGAGTTCGTAAACGGCCTCTACGCGATGAAGGACCGTGAACTGAATTGCCCAATAAGGTATGTTTAAGCTGGACAGAACCACCGACATTCCATCTGTTACTGCTACTACTGTTATTTATAAGGGTAAACATTCATTATATTCGGAAAAAAATTATGTACCCTTTGTGATGAAACAGACGTGAATGAACAAACGATGACCGCCGTGATATGAACTTAATACAGACGATAGCGGAAATAAAGTGCAAATCAATACGCCGTTGCGTCGAAAAAGAAACTGGATGCCAACATACCTTGCACCGAATCCTTCGACAACAGTTTCATTGAAATCGTCAAGGTTACACTGGGGTGTGCTCAAAGTTCTGGTTCCACCGTTAACCACGTGGACAGAGGACTTGGCAGAATAAGACGTATTCAGCATTGGTATCTGAAATGAAGATAGAGTTACCGCATTTTTACGAGTGTAACACAACTACTTAAAAAAAGATAATGCAAATTGCTCTGATACACAATCCACAGTACCTGATGTTATAGTGACTGTGGATTGTACTTCAGAGCAATTTGTATCCCAATTTCTTTTGGATTGTATGTAAAGAATATCAAAGTATCATTTGTTAACTCCCCCCTCTCAATATTCGCATAATCAAATAAGTTATGAACGTGGTCAGGGTACCTTTCGAACACCTTTCGTATGTTGTTGCCATAAAATGCCATATCTGTTTACCAAATAAATCTATAAAAGCATAAGCGATAACTTACTTTCGGAGCACACACCAGCAGACCAATGTCGTTAGTGGAATCCCCGGAACATGTGTAAAATGGTGTGCTGGTTCCCAGATCTCGGAGCATCGCATGAAGCCTTTTGGTAGTTGTAAAACGGGTCGATTGATTCGGAAAACATTCTGGAATAATTGAGATATCGCTATAAGAAATACTGTAACGAACCGAACAAATAAATCTCTCAAAGACGCTATCACATCCGATTAGTTAATGTTTTCTATAACCTTGCGTTAGGTTTTCAAATTTGCACATACGTTCCACGAACGTTACATTACTCCCACCTCCGAGAGGTCTCGTGGGGAAGACTACTCCGTCTTAAAGAGAAGTATTCGTCCCACCGCTGCCGCCAACGTAATAATCCGAGCAAATTAACCTTTCAAAGACACAGACACATACGATCAGTGTAAAACACTGTCGCCCATTAATCGATTGTGCTGTATATTCATAAACCTGCCTGTTAGCTAAAATAGTTAAGCGTTAGGCTCTCAAATTTGCATAAGCGTTCCACGAACGCTGCGATACTGTTTCACATCGACTTCATCGTGCCGTTATTGTATCATGCCTTACATCGACGGATCGTGTGCTAAATACTTTATAAAGCATTGTAACAAAAGTATGACTAATTTAAAACAAAAGAAGTGGACTATCGGTATTGTTGCATAACATTTACATTAGATCAGTGTATAATACTCACGAAGATTAAATCCGGACGCATACGTGCATGTTTCAACCAGCAAAACGAAAATGCCAAATTTCATCATCTGTATATAGAAAAACGATGAACATTTTATTAATAGAGTCACATTTAACGAACAAATCGACAATAATGACCCTGATGTTATCTTATGTTATGTTATGATAAAGTTGCGAATCCCATGACCTTTAACCCTGAACTCTACGATAAATCACTTGTAAAAATCTGCTACAGCTACTTTAGTAACCACTGTGACAAAAAGGATAAATTATTCCTAAATGCCATTTAATTCTCTAATCACTACGGTTCTTGGTGAATTAACCGCGTGTTCTTATCTCTTAGTGGCTACTATTGCTTTCAGTTGCGACTACTCACAAATCCTATATGGGTGAACTGATTTAACGCAGATTGGTCGTTTGGTTACAGAAGACAGTCATTAAAGGTTGGTTTTCATGGAAATAGTCTCCCAGCTGACATATATATGGTAATCCTCAGCTTGACCAGCCAACATGGACCGTTTTATAGATAGGGAGTATTCGGCCTTTCTCCATCGACATTGTAACGTACACTGCAATATAACTTCGAATAATGTTGACGCGATGTGAAATATCAAATGAAACAGTATCCCTGAAAACCGAAAAACAATGTAAAATGGTGGAAACATTGTAGAGCTCTTTCAATGGGTTTAACATTTCTACCTTTGCCTTGTTCATCCTTAAACATAGAATAACATAGTTTTGTCTCGATATCAAACAAGTAACGTTGAAATTCCAAGGAAAAGACCCATATTTATCGAGATATGTCTATGTTTGAAATTATCCTTCATTAAACCAAAACATCTGTTGAAAACGATGCTCAACTCCAAGTCTAACCAGACCGCGTAACGTATGAATAATCCCACCTACCTTTCTCCTCAAAAGTTTATAGCGACCAGTGTGGAAACCAATTCTCTGTTCTGTATGAGCTAGTTTGAGCCAAGTTGTTCATTTTATACCCTTCAGTTCGGACCCTTATCCTATATGGGAACATCTGCAGAAACCACCGTACAATGGCAAAATGTGTCATACATTTGGCGAACCCAATTGTGAAAATGGCAGAATTTCCATTGTCACAAATGGTTTCGCCAAATGTGGTATTAAAACTGTTAGATTTTCTATCTCATATACTTTTGATTTTTTTTTCATTTGTTATAGTTTTAAATCGAGACCGTTCAAACATTTTGATGTGAGGTAACAGGATCAGGCGAACTCCTTTTACTCACTAGATAATTAAACACGTTAACATATACTCGTAAGTAATATGCACGTGCTTTGATGGTTCGCGGTGATATATGTTTAAGTGTTGAGAACCGATCACTCCTTATCCAAGTTTGTGATACCTCCAACTTGACAGAATTAGTAAGCGTTTCTAAGCGATATGGCAAAAAGACTAGTCTTATTTCTCTTTCAGAATGGTGAAAAATTGAAAATTATCAAACATGAGCAATTTTCCTTTTTTGCCCAATTTGATGTGCGTAAAAATGCTGAATATGAGATAATTTATGGTACAACAGGCAAATTATTAGCATTTGCGGGTCAATGGGATTTGAAAGCATTGTTACAAAAGGAGTGTGAGCAACATATCTTGTTTTATTTTCTGGATTACGTATATGTTTATTTAACTACAAACGGAGGGTTAACGAAAGGACTCATGGGATTAAACGGTTTATTCAGAAACAACTGCTTCACAAACAGAATACCATAGGGGAACTATATGCAACTGTAACGTCGTTTCTTACAGCGAATGGTTCCGTGCAAGACCATAGACAACCCATTCCCCCACAATTGAATATGAATGAAAAGATGGAAAACACTAATGAATAAAAAAAAAGCAATCATAACACCCTGTGTTGTAGGTCTTAATGTCCCTATTACAAAGTGGATGTCGATTTTGTAGCAAGATAAAGCGGTTTCTAGAGATACATCCACAGAAGAGGGGGGGGGGGGGATTTGTCACAGACACGCATACGATGGGTAGGCCAAGCAAAACACAGCCATCAATTATATACAACGGTATTTCTTTAATTGGATTGTTAGGTAAGATAGTGTAAACAATTAGCAAGTTAAAGTCATATGTAAGAATCAAATAAAACATCAATAAACTATAAGCACATCACGACATTAAAGCGACTATCTCACAAATTGAAATATTATTTTTTAAATCAATAGCATTTTAATGGTAAAATAACACCACATATCTTTTAAATTAAATAAAACTTTATTAACGACATGGTTCTCAAACCCATCACATAGCAAAGATGGAGTATATTATGTCTTGTAGACATAGTAAAATTTTTAATATGGTCATTAATTTAGTTTTGATGATTGTTTCATCCATTTTAAACTCTGTTTTTCACAGAGCATAACCTGTGAGATTGTCCCTTTAAACGCATTTTAGAAGCCTAATATCACATCACTTTCTCACATATAAAACGAAAAATATTTTCACAATACTGATTTTCAATAAAATCCTTAAAAATGTATCTCTTATCGTGGCTTACATGTCGCCATAGGTTAATCTCGGGAGGTCAATTAAAAAGCGAACAACACATTTAATACAAATACAAAAGTCACCGGTAACTATTCAACTATCCAATTATAAATAAAAAGCTCCCCTGCATATTAGAGCCATAGCAATCAACAAAACTACGTTAGCACTATAAAACAATGTCTGCGATGAATTCACGCAGTCTTCATCGGCCTCCGTACACTCGCTAGATTCGACAAACTCCCAGTTCCCACATTTCGGGAAGTTCTTTGGCACTGCTGGCATCTGATGCGGCTCTCCGACTTGTATAACCATGGACATGCCCAACGTTAAGTGGAAATCCACGTGGCAGTGAAAAAACCAGAAACCTGTTGAACGAAATATGTACATGTAAATCAACTGATATGATAGGAAACTAGAGAAAATGACCGAACAATTGAAAAAACAACTGATAAGCTACATAGCCCATAGACGCCCCCCCCCCCCTCCAAAAAAGCAAAGACAGAAACATTTTCGAGAAGAGAAGTCATGGTGGTTTTTAGCGCTAATGGTTAAAAATGAGACAACATACCAAAGCATATCATATAACATTATCATATTTATGTTGACCCATTAAAGTTTCAAAATATTTGGGATAAATTGAAAATTTTAACAAAATATGTTAAAAGTATCAAAAAATGTTGACACCTGTGTCAAACATCAAGGAAATACTGTAATATTCGCGTTTACCATATACTTGCACTCAATATGTACCTTAATCTTATTTATTCATGTTTACCTTTTGTTTTCCATCGATTGTGAAGGAAGCTTGAAGCTTATTCGAAGTCTCACTCGATGAACGTTATTGTTATCAATGTATTGTTTATAAATTAACGACCACATTTCACACAATGAATAAGTATAGCAACAGACTCATTTAAAACACAACTGATACAAACGACCACGTGAAACATGGTTGAACTAAAAGATAACAGCTTTTATACAAGGCATTTTGCCCGACACTGGGGCAAACAAATCACCATGTATTTCATTAAGGTGGTCTCTTAAAGCCTAAGTTTGATACTTACCAGGGTTATCTGCCTTAAATCGGATGATGGTATATCCTCCGTCCGGCACCATTACCGTGTCCTTTTTGACAGGATTCTGTAGGTTCCGCTTGAGTCGACCCGTGCGGTCCATCATTTCGACCTGCTCCCGCGTGATCGTGGAATTAACCTTGAAACACATGTATCAATCGTTTGAGTTGACCTTGAAACAATATTAGAAGCGTTTGAAATAACCTTCAAAATCTATTTAATTGGCATTGAGAAAATATTGCAAACCATCAAATTGACCTTGACCAAATAAATATTGTGATTGTTTAGATCGACTTATTAATATCAAAAGTGTTTAGGAGGTATATTGATCAGACGATGATATGTTATGGCTTTAATTGAATTTCCAAGAACAAAGTGGTGGTTTAGAAGTGTCTTGCCAAAGGATGACTATTCGTAATCAGCGACACCGTTGGGGATCGGACCAGGATCTCCAGGCCACAAGTCCAACACCATGCCCATTTCGACCAGCATTCTACAAGTGGCCATGCTAGATGAACCAAACAAAGCACATACCTTCTGCATACCGATTACGTGAAAGCTGTGTCCGTGCAAGTGCATAGGATGGTTCCCCATTCCGTGTTTTCCCTCGGAGATGAGAACCAGCTCAACAATGTCGCCCAGTTCCAGCTTGATTCTGTGGAGGCAGCGACAGAACTCTTCGTGACAGTTTGTCATCGTAGACGTCTCGTTGCAGAAATAGTCCTACAACGAATTTGATTGAGGTTTATTCACCGTTTCAACAACAAATTAGCCATATCACGGTCATGAGAACGCTTGCAGTTATTGGTGATAGATTAATGATATCTCTAATATATCAGGTGGACGACTTTTGCATCATTTCAGTTAATATGCCCACTATTCTGTTTAAGCCACTAACTTCTTTCCCAATTGAACACAGCTGCTCCGGTGTAATAGATCAATGAATCATATGATATTGATTATGAATATTTGTGCTCCTAAAATATTCTCCACTAAGCGATACTCTTTCAAGTCGCTGCGTGTTTTCCATCAAGATAAATGCGATCAATCAAATAACGAAATATAAGTATAATATCAAAAAATATACGAAGGAACGAACAAACGAACGAGCGAACGAACGAACGAACGAACGAACGAACGAACGAACGAACGAACGAACGAACGAACGAACGAACGAACGAACGAACGAACGAACGAACGAACGAACGAACGAACGAACGAACGAACGAACGAACGAACGAACGAACGAACGAACGAACGAACGTAGAATGAATGAATGAATGAATTAAAAAAATGAATGAACAAACGAACGAACGAACGAACGAACGAAGAACGTAGAATGAAAGAATTAATTAAAAAAATGAATGAATGAACAAACGAACGAACGAACGAACGAATGAATAAATCAGTCAATCAATCAATTAATGTTTCGACTAATAAACAATCATCTAGAAACAAGCAAAGCAACCAACCAAATAACCAATCTATCAATTACTAGTAATAAATAGTTACAAACCTCTGGTATTGCACTGTATTGTGAAAGAAGAGGCGACGAGGGCATTCCGTTCGTAATATGGTTGATCTGTAGCGCGTACAGGTGGGTCCCGTGACCTCCCATCTCGGTAAAGTAGAACAGTGGGTAGTAGTCCGGGTGTAGGAATACATCGTTCGCCACGTTATTGAAGTCCATAGCGAGATAGAACTTCTTTACGCCGCGAGATGAGTAAACAGGCTCCGTGGACTCTTCTGACGTCATGGCACCCACCGACTTGACGTCACCCGTGTGGTGGAGGGGGTTCGCCGTCTTAAAAAGAGACAAGCAAACGATACTTTAAGACATTATACCCAGAATGAAAATATCGCTTCGACCATTTTGTTATATGTACCATTACCATATGTACATTACTGATCCGGTAATACCCAAGAAGGTACTTTCCACAAAAATTACAAAACAATTGCATTCGACAATTTCAGATGTATAAGTATCCGTAAAGTCTATTTAACAGTCCCAAAAACTTCCAACTCCAAAAGAAGACACTATATTTCATTAAAAAGAGCCCAATTTCCTCCAACCATTTTATGCCAACGAATTAAATAATCAGCTTTATCGTTTTCAACCTAACTGCCGTTCTGTTTGTTCGTTCACCTGAAACAATGCATCCACCGAGCTCACAAAGTGATAGTCTACACCCAAGCTAATGTCGTCAGGTCAAAGGTCAATGTCACATTACGGTCAAAACAATAATACAAATTACTTTTTAGGGACAAATGTGTTTTTGTTTGAGCATATACAGTTTGTTATATTTACCAAGCCTATCCGATCTCCATCACTATAAGAATCTCCCGTCTGTGGTTTCATGGCCATTGCACCTTCGTAACGGAGAATGGCTGTCTGGGAAACTCGTGTTCTCTCGCAGTCCCCGAGACCAATGACCCGTATCCAATAGTTACCAATGGGCTCTCTCGCGTCAATAACGACATCGTACCTGCGGAAGGGATGTTGGCGTTTAACTAAATAATCTTGAACAATATAAATGCTTGCAGCAGACGATGCTTTGAATACGACTTTTGAGAGCGACTTCTTTTAGTATTTTTTTTTTATTTTTTAATCGAATTAAATAGAAATTATAAAGGCTTTCCCTGTAAGATCTTTCATCTTCGGATGTTAGTGAATGTTAATCCATGAAGAGTAATCATACGTAAATTGTCCGGGAGAGCGTTTTTAAACACGATATCAATTTACTGACTAATTTTGGAATCTTTATATCCTATTTAAATATGAGGTTCTACCATGGTCTTATTACCTTTCACCGGCGAATATGACGAAACTGTCCACTTCTACCGGATGTATATCGTAACCATCACTGGCAATCAGCGTCAGGTTGTGTTGGTCTAGTGATACTTTCAAAGGACAGTTTAGTACGCCATTACTGACGACGCGAAACCGGTATCGCATTCCGCGAGTCACCCTGAAAATAAACAACAAAACACCATTTTCAGTTACGTCAAAACAACGCTATCGCCTTTATCTCGTTACCAAACATTAACGACATTTGACCAGTCTGTGGTAAACGACTCTGGAAAACATTGTGGGTAAAGGGGAAATCGCTCTTTACGATCAAATTCTCCTTTTCCCACAATATTTTCTGCCTTATCAGATGATGATTTTTTTTTTATTTCACCACAACTGAAAAGTCGTCTGCAAACTCTTTCAATTTGGGACAGTCAAACATTTGGCGTTTAGTAAAGGTTAAGTCAAGTCTGGACCGATTTATTTATCTTTGACTTGTCAGATGCTTTAGCATTGAGTCCCGAAATAAGAATGAGATCACCTATTTCTTTTTAAATACCTCAAGCGGTCATTTAGATGGGTTCACTGCTTGATAGTCAAAGAATATGTCAAAACCAAAATATGATGATTCAGAAATAAAAATTTACGAGGGAGAATCAAAAAGTTCTGAGACAAATGCAATTACTTTTATAACTATTTGACTGTTTGAAATGGGACCTTCAGTAGGCCTAAGTATTAGGAAATATAGACACTCTTATAAGACAGCTCCACGATTCGAACCTTTGATACCCCCTCGTATATGTTAACGTGTTTGGTCATTTATTAAAATTTGGGTGGTTATATAATGCTGGGAATTTTTCTAAAAATAGATTTTTGTGTCGTCTGCTTTCCAACACCTTAAATGCTTAATTGTTATGAGGAACGATACACAGAGTAGCAAACAGGTCAGATCACAGGCCAGCCGCCAATTTACTTGGCGGCTGGTCTGGATCTGACCTGTTTGCACAAGCATGAAGTCGGTTCAAGCACTTGAAGGGTTAAGATAAAGGGGTCGACATACATACAGTATGTATAATAACTTTAGCGAAAAAGACATATAAGTATCCGTTTGGGCATGAAGTCGGTTCCAGCTCTAGGGTTAAAGATTAAAACTATTCATGGCATTACCTAAACACATGGTGTGGAACGTTTGGCTTTTCGTCTCCATGGTCCATATCTTCTTCACTATCAGGCATGTCCACACTGATGTTCATGTTCGGCATTCTCGTTGTTGTTGTTGGCGTCATAGACGTGCTCTCATTGGCGGACATGTTATGCATGTCATGGGAGGGTATGGTCACAGGTGTATCGGACAACTGTCCGCGACCTGTGAATTAAGGAGATACAATGTGGGTTGGCGACTATGGTGTTGGTTGGCTACATTGGTGCAGTGGTAGAGCGTCGGCATCTTGTAGCAAGAGTCCCGGATTTGATCCCTGATAGGCGATGTGAATATTGACGGGACTAACCCACAAATTAGTATATAGGAAGCATTGATCGAGATTGAATTCAATAATCTTCAAGTTTCCGTCACAACCGATGTAAAATCAGAAACCATGTAAGTTTAAGCTCAATACGGTGTTTTCACAAGAAGGCCCTTGATACAGTGACGAAAGTACACCAGTTTGAAATAAAACGGAAGTGTAGATTTTCATTAAGTTTGAATAAGTATTGAACCATAGGACCGCAAATGTCACATGACTATCTGCTTAGGAACAAAAAATGGTGTTTAAAGATGGCGGTGACATCCAACAAATCATTTAGTTGTGCTTTATTTGTTAAGTAAACGAAACATTATTTCAATTCAGCTAGTTAGAAATCAACGTAAGAAAACATTATAACTAAATTAACTACTACATCCGGTAAAATTTTGTGAAAAAAACCCAATCATTTTGTTGAAATCTTGTGGTGGCGGTATCGATGCAGCTTCTAATTCAACAATGTGAATGCGTTACCCAAAATTCGTATCCCCCGCCATTGGCTTTTCTTTTCCCTGTTCTTCTTATGTGATTCACATGTGATATATACGAAAAAAAAGTAGTACCATTTATCAGAATGGAAGTAGGCGAATTATCGTCTATCCCATGATGATGCAGAGCGAATTTAGACGACGTGTATTGGTCCAACCAATCCTGCACCGTCATGGTGTGTTCCGGTAGATCGTAGTCATACAGACGCATGTTTGCACTCGTGACTGTGTCCCGGACCACTATTGCGCCGAATACCCCGTCTCCTCGCTGTTGCCCGGCATGCGCATGCCAATAATGGGTACCAACCTCCTGGACTTTAAATCTGTATCATGAATAAAAGACGACAAGTGGAAAAGCGTGAACATTGTTATCTCTTTCAAACTTGAATGTGTTTCTCCTTCATGTCGATATTGTTGTTTGTTGTTTGATTGGGTGAAGGATCTGTTCGTTTTTGTAATATATCGGTTCGATTACCACTAGGGAAGGTATCCGTAATGTAAAAGTATTTCACGAGTTATCATACTATCTTCACAAGGGTCATTAAATATTTTCATCAAAACGAAAACCTTAACCCTTTCCCAAACAACAAAATTAAGATTATCCCAAATTGAAAGAGTTTGCAGTCGACAATTCAAAATGCGATGAAATTTGACAATACTCTTCTGATAGGATAGAAAACATTGTGGGAAAAGGAAAAATTGCTCGTCACGAGCAATTTCTCCTTTTCCCACAATGTTTTCTAAAGTCGTCTGCAACAAAGAGATTTTTGGGAAAGGGTTAAAAGGACTAATATACGTTAAAATTTGATATCAACAACCATTGTCAATAGACCATAGACCATTTTCAATTTTATTACTTCTTAGTTGCTGAAATTCCGAGATCTTGTTGAACATTTTGAAGCTAGTCGTCGCACCACGTGATGGTGGTATGTAAAGAAAACTAAACATCTCTTATTCTAAAATAGGCTTGTTATTTATGACATAAGCCCATTTAAGCGGCAATGCAGATCATCTTCATCTTTTCTGTGTGGTTTTATACGAAGTTGAGAAGCTGTCAGTTATCTAATCTTATGTTACTTTAGAAATCTATGTTGTCATCATCGGTAGAAAACAATTCACTCCTAATAGTTTAAATCAAAATCGGTAAGGCTTTTAAGAATAGCATTCTAAAACCATGAAAGGCATGTACAAACTCACTTATATTGGAACATGGAGTGGGCCGGGATGGGGCACTGTGTTATCATGGGAACGCCGTCCATGTGTGGCGTCCCTCTCTGTAAGATACCATGCCAGTGGATGGAAGTCCCCTCGAAATCGTTCAGCTCGTTATAAACATTCACCACGACAGTGTCTTCACGGCAAACCTGTGAACAGATCATATAGAGTTATCAATCCGGCATCGTCGGGTTTATCAAATGAAAACACCTATGAAATTACAGTGAAGCCTCGTGAATCCGGGCCCCGATTGTCCGGATGTCTCGCAATCCGGACGAAATTGTAAGGGAACGGAATTATTTGACCAGTTTGTTGCAGACGACTTTTGAAAGCATTGTGGGTAAAGGAGAAATTGCTCGTGACGAGCAATTTCTCCTTTTCCTACAATGTTTTCTGCCATATCAGAAGATTATTTTTCGAATTTCATCACGTTTTGAAATGTCGTCTGCAAACTATTTCACTTTGGGACGGTCGACAATTTGGCGTTTGCTTAAGGGTTATAAGTATAAACGTGCATACAGATCGTTTATGTCTTAAAGAACAGGCTCTGCTTCATTAGTCCGGATGATTCGGTAATCCGGAAAATTTGTTGGGAACGGACGTGTTCGGATTAACGAGACATCACTGTATATGAAAGTGACCATAGCGCTTTTTGCAAGACTGCTTTCGTTGTCCTGTCGTTTTCAGATAAAGACCTTAAATGTAATATCTGAATAGTCATTTAATTTTATTAAGGAAATAGCTATATATAACAACTTCCTTAACAAGTTCCCTATCATGAATGAGTTTCCGACCAAAGAGAATGATTTAACATGATGTTCGACACTTCCATATACTATGTACATTGAACTTTCCAGCGTGGACGCTCCCAAGAAACGTGTCATTAGCCGGGACAAATGAATAAACCTTTGTAACCCTACACTTGTGTACGAGGTGTATGAATCAGATCACAGAAACCCCAAGTATTTACGATTGATAGAGTTATGCGATGTTTTCTCTGACTAGATAATTACATATTGGCAGAGAGCATGCGTGAATATTTGAAGACACCACAAGCGATCTGTGAACTGGCAAGTTTCTTTCTTTTAATAATCGGATATGAATGTGTCCTTGAGCGGTATCTTTACCCGCTTCATATTTCACAATAACGAATACAATGTGTTCGAGTGTAAAGACATCTAGAACGTTCACTGAGATAGAAATCGTTTAAAAAAGGAAACCGACATCTAATTGAAACCGACATATTTTCTTTTATTGAATTCTGGATGCCTTGTTATCGTTTCCAGACCAGATAGGAGCTATAAAAATTAAATTAGGGTAACGCTTAAGTTGAGAAAATACTTCGAACTAATTACGTGAATTGCTGGTCCCGGCATCATCCTATTTACGACCTTTATGGCCCGACGGGAACCGTCCCCGGGAACACAGTGTGCGCGGGAACAATCGATACCACGTGATGGACAGTCGTAACACGCTCGTGACAGCGTCTGGTAGTGTTCCAGGGTGAAGTTGTACTCACAACGTCTCGGTCCAGCCGAGGACAGACAGTCCCGTTCACACGGATGGTCCGTGTAATCTGAAACGGAATAATAACACGTTTGTTTGTTTGTTTGTAAGTTACATGGGACTTGACGCTGTATCCCATGTCCCGATTTCTAAAACCACAACATTTCAACCCTTTGGCCACGGGACCATGAATCATAACACAGGCTATACAACGGCCAATCGCGTATTTTTTAATTGGGGTTAAGCACTTTAAATGACATTTTTGCAATGTTTACTCCACGACTGTTTACTTTCTCATGCTTCCTATCCAATCTGTAAGTACGAGGCTTAGTAATAAAGTCAATATTAAGGATACCCGAGAAGAAGAAAATAGGAGAGAGCTATATTCCTCCGCGATTGTCCATTCCTCAATGAATGTGTTCGCTGGAGTTTACCTGTTACGCTATATAGTGCCAAGTGGTGTATTTGGCGTTGAGTCTTAGTACATTATTGTTCAACTATAGACATGTGGTTATGACTAAAGGATCTTCGCGCATGCTCAAAGATCCTAAAAACCGATAACAGCTCTCAGGATCAAACTCTGCATCAATACCTCCACTCTCACATAACACCAATACGGAATACAACAGTTGTCCTAATTACGTGACTACCTTTCCAAATTGCACGAACTGCTGTAATAATGGCATCGTCTATGGGCTAAACAGGACTATTTGAACTTTTCTACACCAATGGTACCACGATTATTCAGAGATGCTGACAATGGGCGTATATGAACCTTTTTTCGCCTTATAGATGAAGTATTAAAGAAAGACATTCGGTAAATCCTCTGCTGTTAGAGCTCACACTATTGGATCTAGATAACAGATACAAAAGTTAACGAACGGAAAATACTCCCCTTATTTAGACTTTTCCGATACATAGAGAATATATTGTTGGTGTCTTGTATCGGAAATGTTACCGGGCAAGGTTTTGGGATATGTTCTAGGAGCCGAGGGCTAATCGGATTAAAGTCCGAACCCGAGTCCGATGGCTTTTCCGATTCAAGACACCAACAAGACATTCCATTTGTTTCGTTACCCTTATGGACAATCTGAACACATCGGGTTTATCCAATGAAAACACCTCTGAAATAATAGGGATGACGCCATATTGTTTCCCGCGAGAATGACGTCACTTTACTTTCGTTTTTAAAAATAGATCTTAAATGTGAAATCTTAAAAGTCGTTAGATTTGATTGAGGAAACAACTATACATGTCACAACAACAATTTCGCCATTTAGTAGGAGTTACTGATAAAAAATGATTTAAAAGGATGTCCAACACTTCCATACACATTGAACTATTTAACGTGCACGCTTAGAAAATGTGTTAATTGGCGGATGCCGATTTACCCGAAAAATTGTAACCCTACACTTATATCCGAGGTGTATTTCACTGCTCACGGAAATACCCGAGTAGTTCCGATTGCCTTATGGATTCAATTGAAAATTAAATAGTTATCAAAATAAACGGATAATGAATACTGGCAGGTGCGTTCAGTGATCACGTGCTCTAGTGACGGATATCAAAACTGTCATACGACATCATTTTAATGGTCCGTTATAGCACTGGTGACAGGATGAACAACTTAAGAATAATCGTTCGTACCTGGTTTGTCCGGAAAACGCCAGCCATACACAGTATGGATCAGAATAGCGATTCCAGCTACAAGGGAATGCGAAGCCCGCATTATTGTGTGTACGTCTTGTTGGATCCGTGGTCGTGAACTCTGTGCCCTCTTGGGTTAGTGTTGACTCGAAAACAAGGCCGAAAACTCCTTCTTTAGGACAAATCTGAAAAAGAATTAATTTGACTTCAATTTCTACAGGGATACATAAGCGTGCATTGATTCCAATGCACGGCACCGAACATAAAGGTAATAAGCAATCTTTCAATCCTGTTCTCTGCACAAAAAAGTTGCGGAATCTGTAAACAAAAGTGTTTATTAATAAGTAACTTGTATATACTGATACTGAAGCTTAATGTCAACTGTAGCAAAATGCGCATTTCTTTCTAAAGGTTTCATTTTTTTTCTTTTTGTACGTGTTACACTCATGTCTTCTGTAAAAGGAATTGAGTGAAATAAAATTTGTGTATTGTATTGTATAGCTTCCTTTTTTTCTCGTCGATTCCGTATATTTTACTCAGCATGTTACTGGTGATAGAGTAAACATGCGATTGAAAAAATGGTCAACCCTATCCTTGGGATGATCAGTTTCGGTTTTTAATAAGAATGATAACATACGAACTATGGACATGAAAAACAGTCGAAAATCTATGAAACTACGTTCTCATATATTATCAATTGAGTTCATGAGCGTTGTTTGATTTCCATTAATTAACAACTGAATTAAAAAAAGATAACATTCCTTATGGTTTAGATAGCTATGCCATAAAGCGACGTTTCTTCTTTCGAATATCATCTCTTTTTCTGGAGTGATTTCTCACATAGTTAGTAGCATGTTAATATGTTCATGTGTGAAAGCTGTTAGTGGTTTTGTAGGAATATCTTGCAGCACCAATGTCCTGGAAAGGAGAACTATTATAAATTGGGAAGGTGTACTGCTTTATGGTCTATAACTGCGATACAGCTGATTCAGCGCAAACCCCGAATCCAATTAACTGTTCTGGTTAAGCCTTATAGTGTACGAACCAATTTCATGCTTATGCAAGCAGGTTTGATCCTGGCCAGCCGCCAAGTAAATTGGCGATCGACCTGTGATCTAACCTGTTTGCTACTCTGATCATCTTTCTGCATCAAAATTAAGCAAATATTTAAGGATTTGGGAAGCAGACGACACAAACATTTATTTTTATAAAATTACCCAGCATTCTAAGGGTTAAGGGAAAGAGCACCATACTAATGGCCTTGTCACAGTTACGTTGAATATGATACAGGTAATAAAACCCACAAGGACACACACAAACGGATCATAATACTTACTCCATGATTCCTACGTCTGCTGTATTTGTTACAGAGGACTACACCAAGTTCAAACCATTGATAAAATGAAAGAATGCTCCATGTGAGTGATTAAGTTTAAGGAAACGATTTGGTCATATCAAGGGGTTTCCTTTCATCTTTTGATTTATGCTAATATATGGGACTTATGATTCCTTATATAGGGATTGTGAATGGAAAATAAAGAGCTTTATGGGTCATCCAGGATCGACCCAGTTTCGGACGTGTGATCCACAGTTGCTCTGTGTCTGGACTTTAACAAACCCTGATATCACAGAAATAGGATAATCTAACACGAGACTTGTAAATTTGCCATTGAGGCTGTGCGTATCATATTGTTTTCAGACCTTGGTATTTCTGTCACCAGATTGTATTCATTTCTGCATTTCATAAATACTTAAAGGCCCATTAAAGGAGATTAATGCTATATCAAACTATATAATTTGGTAAACTTTTGAACAGATTCAAATAGTTTTCACCAGAAAACACCATCAGCACAACTTTAATGTGAAATTAAACCAGAAATAACCCAGATTAGCATGTTTTATAATTTAGATTTCCTGATTCTTCACCTCTGACCTTGACAGTTGATACACACATTTTTCAACCGACCAATCAGAATTCGTTATTTTGAATATGTAAACAAACTGGTTGTTGATAAACATGATTGAAATGGAGACAACTATATTCCAAGCACAACATGACTTATTTTAAATGAATTTATTTAATAGGGTCTCAATGCATTCCTAAACTAATTCTCATGACGTTTATGAACATAATAAAAGAACTCCATATATCTTTTAAGTAATTTATTTGTACTCCTCTCCTTTGATGTGCCTTTATACACGAGTGTACTACCCTGAACTGTACTCATCACCGCGCATTGTACAAACGGGTAGATTTGTACATTAGCCACATATTGAAAACATTGCCTTTATATATTCAATATTCAAATTCCTCTCATTTTTGCGCATACGTTTGTGATTTTACATGATTTCAACAGTTATTTATCTATATCACTGTGCCAGATGAAGTGCTGAATTCATAACATTGGGTTACGTGTGTGAGTTTTAACAGCGGAAGTTTTTCGTGTATTAGCAGAGTAGCAATGGCGCAAAGGTAGAATATCCACCTAAATGCTTGAAAGTTATAGGTTCAAACACCAGAAGTGGATCATTATAAAAAAGTTAATTCTGTTGGTACTCGCTCCAACCTGAAGTACATTTGGTAATGGTGGTGTCAGTGTTATGACATAAACTCCAGCCTCAGTCTGTAGAAAACATTGAGGTACAAAACACGTCGCGACTGGGTGATGTTGAAGTGAAAGTAAGGTGTTTCGCCAAAGTCGTCTGCATCAAAGTGGTCAAATGTCGTTATTGTTTGGGAAAGGGTTAAAGTGAAACGTGTAATCTGTCTCGTTATCAATTTGTGTAAGCCGTTCATGAATAATTCTCTGCATTATCATCCTTGATTAAACATACAAATGGATTTTTATTTGTGCGGCCAGAGGATTCAAATAAAAGCTTTTCGTTCACCAATGGTGAATATCAACTCATAGTTTACTCGGCCATAAGCACGGAGCTTGGAATGCGCATTCAGAGGTTATTTTTATAACATATATATGTTTTAAATAACATGTACATGTTTACCCTTAGAATGCTGGGTAATTTTCGAAAATAGATTTTTGTGTCGTCTGCTTTCCTAAACCTTAAATATCTGCTTAATTTTGAGGAGGAAAGATACTCAGAGTAGCAAAGTCAAAGTCGCTTCAATGATATGCCAAGATTTTACTAACCTTCTCAAATGATTTCCAATAATAGATATGATAACAGTAATTGACTTTGTATTTCAAAACCGTTTCTTCCAGAAACCACTTAGAAAATACATGTAGTAGTATTGAAACTGTATAATCGTTGGTTAAAGGGTAGTTATCATTGGAGAACAAATGCACACATTTATATTTTATCCAGCTTTTTATGTCGCATACCGTTACAGTTCGATAGTTTGTTAATTAGGGTATAACAAAGTATGACAAATGATGATTCAATGCCAGGATGAGTAAAACACTTTCTTGTCGGTTATTTGGCACTCCCACACCACAGATCCATTGGCAGATATAAAAAATTCATAAAATCATTATTTGAATGTTAAAGTTTTTAACTAACCTACATTAAAGCCTCAAATATCGAGATTTTCACACGATGGATCTATGTATTCTTCAAATCTTTACTTCAATAATGACCGAGAAAACACATGTAGTAGCATTGAAACTGTAAAATTGTTGATTAAAGGTTAGTTTATCATTTGAAAAATAATGCGCACGTTTATATTTTACCCAGCTTTTTATGTCACATACCGTTATAGTACAGTTTGGTAGTTTCTTGATTAGTATCCCAAAAGTGTGACGAATGATGAAGCAACGCAACGATGAGTAAACGACTTTTCGTGGGTCATTTGACACTCCTTCGCAGATCCATTGGTAGATATTGATAAAGTTCGAAAAAAACAACAACAAGTGCATCTTGATTTACTTTTTACTCCATAGCACGTCACTTTGACGAATCTGTTTAAGAAGTTTTCAGAAAAGCCTTCGTAACAAAAGGATTCATTGCAATTTATCATTTTGTCACGATGAATTTTACACAACATAACAGATATGATATGTATTGATCTTGTTATTTAGTGCATTTATTTGAGAGGTTTTCACGAAAATGATAAAACAAAAGGATAAATTGCTCCTTGTGAGCAATTTATCCTTTTGTTACGATGATTTCTACCTAAGATATCAGATAAATAATTCATTTTTATAATGTATTTTGTTGTCTGTTGTTGCCTTCAACTTGTACTAATCACAAAATCGAAAATGGGTTAAAAGTTGAACATCATTTCTGAATCCTGTGCACCGGATATGACCTCGCGTATACGAAAAGAGCCGAGAGCGCCGATTTTGATCGCGTCCGTAATTTGGTAATCGTGAATAAATCAGCAGACGCTTTATTGGCCTTTTTTATAGGTACATTTGTCTCCAAGCCATTCGCTCTATTCTAGATACCGATCGTGAATTGTCTGACTGTTATAAAATAAACGACATCATGCGATCGGCTATACAATTTGTAGACATCTCACGTTCTTTTTCCTGTCTCATAATGATGCTTTCTCAATGCTTAATCGTATTTATAGGCGTTTTTACGCAATTGCAGCAGACGATTGATTTAAGAATACAAAATGAGCATTTTCTTTTTTTGTCACAATGATTTATGTTTTCTACTGAATGACATAAACAGTTCATTGGTGTTGATAGTGTGTAGCTTTCGTCTGTCGCATGTTTCCATTTAGGTCAGGTGCATCCACTTGCATATCATGGATATCATGCATAATACAGACACAAACATTCTCATTGAGTAACCCCTGAAGAATAGGTGACCGCCTTGTGTGTGGAAACACATATCCAAACCTAGACTAGGTCAAACCATCGAGATTGCTTTATTTGGTGGGATCATTAACGTGAATAGTCTGGCTGTTTATAAAATGAACGCCATGATGGGGTAGACAATATTATTTCTCCTGTATCATAACGATACCATGGCATTGCTTTACCCAATATATACGCGTTATAACGCAATTGTAGGTAGCAGGCCATTACAGAGGACCTTGTGACAATAAAGCGGGTAAGTTTCATACTTGAGGTACACGCGTCCCATGTCCGAGGCCTGACCAACCCTCTTTGTCATAGATTTGTTTTTAAGATTTAAGGTACCATTACTGAATTGTTTACATATGTAGATCAACCCTTTTTGCAAATCATTTTCACGGATCATTTCTACAGCATGCCACCAATTCAATGTACTTGTGTTATTTACGGAACGCGGTTTGTAAAAGAACTCAGAGGGCTGGTTACACCAATGCTCTACAGTCAAAACAACCCGGTCCCCTATTCCGTGATCTTGTACATTGCTTTCTTACCATTGCGCAATTACTAGCGCTCTGACTTTGTGCATTATGATATCATATCCTATGTTGCCCTACATGTTATTTCGACCCATATTTATCCCATGAGAGGAAGGATTAGGGAAATGGACATTAAATGGTGGCCCTTTCCCAAACAATAACGACATTTGACGACTTTGTTGCAGACGACTTTAGAAAACATTGTGGAAAAAGGAGAAATTGCTCGTGACGAGCAATTTTTCCTTTTCCCACAATGTTTTCTGCTCTTTCTGAAGAATATTGTTTAATTTCATCACCTTTTGAAATATCGTCTGCAAACTCTTTCAATTTGGGACAGTCGAAAATTTGTTGTTTGGGAAAGGGTTATACACATATGTACATCAGATATTATCTGACTGGGTCTTCGGGATGACTTCTAGCTATAATATATGTATACCAATTAAAGCTACTGTCACCTGGTAGGTATTTCCGTAACTGCAAAGCTTGTTTTAACTCTTGACAAAACGGTTTTGTTTCTTCATCGAAAAGAATTGAGATCGGGATTGATATCCAAATTGATTGATATCCAAATTGATTGATATCCAAATTGATTGATATCCAAATTGACATCGACCTTGATTGAATATGTCCTGCCAGTAGGTTAGGAATTTTGGGGGAGTATAAATAACCCATGTGTACCCTGCTGTCAGTCAATCAATCTTTCTGACAAATGAAAGGTATTTTTTGTCATAAACGCTCTCTATTCATATTGCAATCGTCTTTACATAAGTCCATCGTCAACATATCACATGTTCAAACCTTCCAATTGTTTCCAGCTTATTTCACTTTAAATCCACATTAAAAAGGTTTGGTAGTTTGATTGATAAGTGTTTAGTAAACTTACAAACCTTACCGCGAGATTTATTCCTTTCCAGTCCTTATATTATATGGATTTAAAGAGAGCGGACTTCTCTGGATAGACATTTGGATGACAAATGCGTCTGGTATCATGGACAATGCAAAAGCACAAACTAATTTCTCACCGAAGCAGGGAATCGGGGAAAGCTTTTATGTCAAAAGTTTCCAAAGCCCGGAAGCGGAAGTGAGGTTAGCCTTAAGTTTTGGTGCTCAACTATATTGCACAAACGGCGGTAAAACGACACAGCTGTGAGATTTGCACCTGTCTCTTGCCCATCATAAAAGGCCATCATGTGCATGAGTTTGATCACATGACAAGATACAATTATGGAGGTCAATGGTTTGAAAGGATATGGCTATCTAATACTGCTAACTTTAAGCAGTTTGTGTGTATATTTTGATATGGTATCATGATTAATTGAAATTAAGTATGTATAAACGAAGAATATAATACCTTTTCACAATATGATAATTAACTAAGTATCTTAAGGCGAGGACCAATCGCTAATGTTGCTTTAACTTGTGGCCCAATCAAATTGTCATTATCTTTGCCTTTTCACATCTTCTTTAAATACATATAAATCTGTTGTTATAAATATGTCTTGTACCTCAATTAGAATGAATACAATAGATATCCTTAAACTGATCTTAAGTATTTTTTTAGCTAATAATTGAACTTAAAACAATATCAAAAATGACCCTGATGCTATTAATAAGACATCGTTCATGATTAATAAATATCAATCTGTAATATAAAGCCACATTCCATAGCCTTCTGTGCATATTCATAGATTGTTACATAAATCGCTTTTGTGCATCATCATCATTGGAAATAATCACGACAAATTGATACGTTAAAATTGAAAAAGAAAAATCGAATTTACATTTATTGAGGCTCAACCAAAAAAGATGGTCGGATAACCTATATGATGTTCAACAATGAATGTAACAAAAGTGGAAAACACCAACCTTGCTGAAGAACTATACAGCTGCTAACACTTTATCCACAACCAGCTTATAAAACAATGACTTAACGAATAGACTAGTACATTATGGGTATTAAACGAACACGTCTGAATCATTCATCACCATAGATAGTGTTTCCGATAAGGCACAGGGCCCCGAGGATGTAACTTGCAAATCTCGCGTTGTCAAACGAGAACTTGACGGGCAAGAGAAAAACATGGCGGACGAAAACCCGTCCTCGAAACATTCAAACAATTGTGTCATCAGAGCAGTTCATATCTTGATATTGCAGTGCATGATTAAATGACTTTAAAGTGTCCCATTTAATTTAACAATACTTAGAAAATTACCCAATGCTGCAATCTAAATAAAGTATCCAACCAAATGTGCTCTATTATCAACAAACATTAGAATGGTAATTAACCAATCCTCATCACTAAATAAAAGTCAATTCTTGCTTTCTTATATTAATTATGTTGAATATCTGAGTTTTCATGGAGAAAATGGAAAACTAGATTCCAAACCGTTCAGCACTTTGTAGCAAACATTTTCTCATTTCGATAGTTTCACATGACGGAAATAAGGTATACACATCCACAGTAAACGTTCCTGAAAGCAATTTTATGATGGTTCCTTTAAATACCGCCGTTTACCTATTGGAAATTGTAATTGACATTTAGATTGTTGTTCACAAAATAAACCGTTCAAATGGTTTACCATGTCTGCAGCATCTATGCGTTTCATCTTCTCCAAACGGCTATAGCAGTGGGTGTGAAAAGTGTATCAATAATCTAGTTTTACAAATGCATATATTTCAGTTGATATTCGATGTCGTATTATAAAAAAAAGACAATTCCTTTAAGAAAGGCGTTTCCCCAACTTGTAAAATGTTCTTTATAAGCATCGTCCATCAAAAGAGTCTAGAGATGTCAATAGATATGAAATTTCAAAGGAACAAAATGGATTTCTTAAAGATTGCGCAACAGCTGTACTGTTATATGTTACGCACCGAAGAATGGTCATAAAAAGCGTAACATGTCTTTTCTTTATATATTGCGAATTCACACGAACATTAATCCAAAAAGCGTAACATGTCTTTTCTTTATATATTGCGAATTCACACGAACATTAATCCCAAAAGCGTAACATGTCTTTTCTTTATATATTGCGAATTCACACGAACATTAATCCAAAAAGCGTAACATGTCTTTTCTTTATATATTGCGAATTCACACGAACATTAATCCAAAAAGCGTAACATGTCTTTTCTTTATATATTGCGAATTCACACGAACATTAATGCGAATTCACACGAACATTAATCCAAAAAGCGTAACATGTCTTTTCTTTATATATTGCGAATTCACACGAATATTAATTGCAAAAAGAATGTCTTTTCTTTATATACGAATTCACACGAACATTAATCCCAAAAGCGTAACATGTCTTTTCTTTATATATTGCGAATTCACACGAACATTAATCCAAAAAGCGTAACATGTCTTTTCTTTATATATTGCGAATTCACACGAACATTAATCCAAAAAGCGTAACATGTCTTTTCTTTATATATTGCGAATTCACACGAACATTAATCCAAAAAGCGTAACATTTCTTTTCTTTATATATTGCGAATTCACACGAACATTAATCCAAAAAGCGAAACATGTTTTTTCTATATATTGCGAATTCACACGAACATTAATTCAAAAAGCGTAACATCGCTTTGAGATCTACCGCATATAGACCGTACTTACTCAGATAAATTGACCCTTCCTGATTTAATAATGCGTTCAATGGCTACTTTTATTAAATATATATCAAACAACAATCTTCTGTGAACTAGCCGCTTTGAATTGTCACGGTTATGTTAACGTTTAGTATCAATAAATTAAAGTCGGATTTCCTTAAATCTGTTGTATTTAACACTTATAGTGCTTAAACCGACTTCATGCTAATGCAACAGGTCGGATCCAGGCCATCCGCCAAGTAATTCGGTGGCTGGCCTGTGATCTTACCTGTTTGCTACTCTGAGTATCTTTCCTCGCCAAAATTAAGCAGATATTTAAGGGTTTGAAAGGAAGACAACATAAAAATCTTAGAAAATTACCTAGCATTCAAAGGGTTAAACTATGTAGAAGGCAATCGGAACTACTCGGATATTTCCGTGAGCTAAGAAATACACCTCGGATATAAGTGTAGGGTTACAATTTTTCGGGTAAATCGGCCTCCGGCGGTTAACACTTTTTCTAAGCGTGCAAGTTAAGTAGTTCAATGTGTAGGGAAGTGTTGGACATCCTTTTAAATCATTTTTTTATCGGTAACTCATACGAAATAGCGAAATCATAAGTTGTGACATATATAGTTATTTCCTTAATCAAATTAAACGACTTTTACGATTTCACATTTAAGATCTATTTTTAACAACGAAAGTGAAGTGACGTCATTTCTGCGGGAAACAATAGGGCGTCATCCCTATTATTTCAGAGGTGTTTTCATTGGATAAACCCGATGTGTAGAAGGATGACCATGACATTATCGTACTATGTACGTGTCAAAACGAACTATATGATTTTGAAACATGCGTATAAATATTTATAACCAGGGGCCTTGATGAATGGCGTAAGTACTATGGCTTTTTTGACATAGTTTTTCAACGACCATTTGGGTAATCGAATTGTTGATGGTCTGGTACAGTCCTTTCGTCTAGAAGAGTACCGTTTTTCGATTGGATAAATTCCACAAGTCGTCCTTGGTATATCTAGATCAACGACCGACATCTGAGATACACTGAAGTACCTTACATTGGGTTTTAAAATCGGGGTATATTTTTGACATATTTTGGTCTACTTCAACGTAAAGGACATTTGGCTATATCAAATGCCCTACTTATATTACCCCTTGCGTCATAAAACCCCACTTCGCCATATGTGCTGCATAAGGGTTTGAATAAAAAGCCATTATAACACTTTTATAAATGGTTCCAAAAGAATAGTATACATTGTTTTCTTTTACAATAGTTCTTACCCAGTATCATAGTCAAAATGTGTACGTTTCTATTGTTTCTGTGTTTTAATTGTCTGCTGAGGCTCCCAATTAGTAATCAGTTAAAAGTCAGGGAATATGTTATTCTTAACCCTTTACCAAACGCCAAATTTTGACTGTTAGATTGAAAGAGTTTGCAGACGACATACCAAAATGTGATGAAATTGAAAAATAATTATCATTACTGTTTGGTGATAGGTTTATCGTTAAAACCGCAGCTACACACACCCTGAATAGAAATATTGTGCAACATTCCGCTCTACAGTTTTTACAATGAAAGAGTATTTGATCTACTTTTAGAGGGATAGTATTTCACTTTTGATATAAAAATGTTGTCTTTTGATCTAGTTACCATCGTGGTACGAGGTATTTAAAGAACAGAACGATTAGAGAGGTATTGGTGTCTAGTACGCAAGATGCACGAAATATCTGGTTACTATATAAGCAAAAGAGTGCAATAAAGCCACGTCAAGGCTAGATAGACAAACGTGTTAAATCAAAACAACTGTTTACTATTGGCTTTTTGAAGAACGCATCGTTCTCTTTAAACATTTTTGATTGTCCAAAATATACATAGTCATAGTATAAAAACTTAATACAAATCATGATTAGCAAATGGGTTGAGCTACAAGTTCTGAAACCTAGTTACAGCTCTCCTATCAATCTTGAATGTGTCGAAATATGACAAACTTTAGGTTTTAGATTAAATGATTCGAATCAAACAATAGACAATGATAGTAATGCCTTGTCTTTGATGTTTTGTGGGTAGTTGGGAATGATTACGAGCGAAACGCAACGTTAATGGCAATACTGAGTCTAAATTATCGAAACCCATTAATCTCAAAGGCAACTTGTTTTCGTGAATAGAAAACAAAACAAAATATAAAGAATTGAAAAAAAAGCCCCCCAAAAACACGAATTTAAAGGTACGATACATATTTCTAGGGTAGAACTCATATTCTGTTCATGTCGTTATTAACGCCCCAGACGTTTAACCCTTTCCCAAACAATTACGCCATTTGACCACTTTGTTGCAGACGACCCTGGAAAACAATGTGGGAAAATGAGAAATTGCTAATAATTAGCAATTTCTCTTTTTCCCACAATGTTTTCTGTCCTTTCAGAAGATTTTTTTTTCAATTTCGTCACATTTTGAAATGTCGTCTGCAAACTCTTTCAATTAGGGATAGTCGAAAATTTGGTGTTTGGGAAAGGGTTAAGGTATGATATTTCTGCGCAATGTGATACATGTACTTTTATATCTTCCATTTTATGTCTTTAAGGTATCAAATTCACCCTCTCTTTCACAAAAGCTCACATTTCTGCACCTGAAGCCGACGATTTCACTTACCACTGTGAAAAGAGGGGGAATCGTTCCTTTTGACACAATGCTCTCCGGCCAATATCATCAACAAATGTCGTTAGTTGTTTATATCGGTGGTTTTACGTCAATTTCGTTTTAGCCACTGGCTATTCATAGGACGAAACTTCGGTTTTAATTCTCATCTGAAGGACTGATGCTCTAGGTTTATCATGTGTGTTGTGTTTCGGTATTTGATCAAATTCCCATATGAAGAAATGGACATTTTTCTCTTTAAAAATAATTTTTCAGTAAGTATCAAGATCAATAACTCTGGTGACAAATTAAATGAATAAATATGGAACAATTTTTTAAGGCAAAAATAAATTATTAAAAAAAATCACTCGATTTATTTTGACAAAGTGGTTTCGCTCATTGTGACCAAATTCCCCATTTGTCACAGTTTGGTTCAATATCCTTGGCTTATAAAGGCGTTGTAAGTTTTTTAATGATGATGAAAAGAAACATCGATATAACGTTATATCTTGCAAAAGGGAAACGTTAGTTCTACGAGGGTTGTTCGGAAAGGTCGTAGACTTTTGTCATGTCTCTGGCTGGGGAAACGTTAGTTCTACGAGGGTTGTTCGGAAAGGTCGTAGACTTTTGTCATGTCTCTGGCTGGGGAAACGTTAGTTTTACGAGGGTTGTTCGGAAAGGTCGTAGACTTTTGTCATATCTCTGGCTGAGGAAACGTTAGTTTTACGATGGTTGTTCGGAAAGGTCGTAGACTTTTGTCATATCTCTGGCTGAGGAAACGTTAGTTTTACGAGGGTTGTTCGGAAAGGTCGTAGACTTTTGTCATATCTCTGGCTGACATTATTTGACACCCGTGAAATTTAATTAATATGTACACTCATTGATCTGTTTTCAAAATACAGTAAAATATCTATAGCTCGATCTTTTGATTCTCGAACTTCTCTATACGTCGAAGTTAATACGAGGTCCCGAATCGTTTGTCCTTTATGTTTTATGTATTCATATTTCAGACAATTATATACGTCGAACCCTCTCCATGTCGATCATTTTCTAACGTCCCATGCACTTCGAGATGAAGAGATTCTTCTATATATTGAATGTGAAAAGTCAATGTACGTTACAGCTTTATTTTAGCAACGTTTAGTCCATTAACTTTAAACAAAACCAGGGTAAAAAGGCAACAACAAAACAAACGTAGAGAAATAACTCATGCAGTGCAGTATATTTATTCACTCAACCGTAAGCGTGATATTGCACATGATCCCGCTTAGTTAACATATAGTGTAAATAAAAAAGAAATGTTACAATCTTTATTACGAAGTAATTAAGATGTAGGGTTCAAAGTCGATTATTTCTTAAATAAGTAATAAAATAAGTATCACCATCTGAAAAAAAAAATAATGTAAGAAAAGTGAAGCACAACTTTCCAAGGAATATCGTTACAAACAAAACAAAAGAAACAATGATAAAAATGGTCAATAACTTTAATAGGACTATAACAAATATATAGAACATTTCACTGGTGCAGAGCTTACACGACATAGAAACATTTTGAAAATGATGAGACAGAATTACATAATAAAAAATGCTCAGCCCGATTCTTGATAATGCAAACGTGATTCGGACATTACAACATTGTGTTTTAGTGGAATATCACAAAAGAAATGTTTCACACAAATGCGACTACAAAGCTGAATTGAATAAGGTACACGTCAATTAATGTATAAGCATGGAGTTAATTGTCAACCACAGAGAAACATTGCTTGATTCTATTTTTTCATAATTCTTTATCATATTTTTGATGGTATCAGCCAATTGAATACGACATATTCCTAAGAGTGGAAGAAACATTCAATTAAGAGGAAGTATGGTTTTCTCTATCAAATTTAAAAAAAATCATCAAAGCGAATGGTATGTGTGACGTGTGACGCATAATCTTGTATATATTTTACCTCCAAAGATAATAAAATATATACTTTCTTTGTTTTCTTTTCATAATCACTTTTTGTAACAATCAGTATACGTTTGTCACGTTGACACCAATTTGTACTTTATACATGTTGTAGATAATATACTATGTTTAAGTCTAAACAAAAGTTTGTTCTGTCCATGTAACATCTCCATAGATCTAGAATGAGAGTAAACGTCAATGAAAAAAGAAAAACGTCATATTCGGATTGCTTTTAGACTCATTGGCGCTTCTTGTACGTCTACGGCTTTTGCAGCAGGTATACGTGATATGCAGTTAAACATCCTTTAAACTGCAATAATTTAATTCTGTTGAAGAGTCATTCAATTACTCTGAAAATCAAAGAGACACAAATCATGTTTTTTTTCTTAACGAATGCATGTACAGTGAAGCCTCGTTTATTCGGACACCGATTATCCGAATGTCTCGCAATCCGAACGAAATTGTAAGGGAACGGAATTATTTGACCAGTTTGTTGCAGACAACTTTTGAAAACATTGTGGGAAAAGGAGAAATTGCTCGTGACGAGCAATTTCTTCTTTTCCCACAATGTTTTCTGCCATATCAGAAGATTAATTTTGGGACGGTCGACAATTTGGCGTTTGCTAAAGTGTTATAAGTATACACGTGCATACAGACCATTTATGTCTTAATGTGTATAAGAACATGCGCTACTTCATTAGTCCGGATGAATCGGTAATCCGGACATTTTGTTGGGAATGGGCGTGTTCGGATTAACGAGAACTCACTGTATACATATGATGAAAAGGTTTTAAAATGTTGACGCCATGAACAATGTTAAGTCCTCTTGGTTTAACGAGGCGAGTGCGGGATTTGGGTTGATATTTACGGTTGCTTAACCCATTACCAAACAATAACGACATTCAACCAATTTGTTGCAGACAACTATGAAAAACATTGTGGGATAAGAAGAAATCGCTCACCAAGAGCAATTTCTCCTTTTCCCACAAGGTTTTCTGCTCTTTCTGAAGGATATTATTCAATTTCATCACATTCTGAAATGTCGTCTGCAAACTCTTTCAACTTGGGACAGTCAAAAATTTGTTGTTTGGGAAAGGGTTAAATAAAACTGGAAAAACATCAAGGGAGATCACTGGGTTGAAGAACTATGAGTGAACCAGATTGACATCCCCTGACCCATACCCTTCTGTAACGAACCCCGAGCATATTTGTCAAAGACACAATTATATCCATCAGTAAAAATATTGTCGTCCACTGATCGGTTGTGGTGTTTATTTATAAACATGTATGTTTTCTATAATATTGCGTTAGGCACTCTGATGTTCACAAACGTTCCACGAACGTTTCATTACTCCCATCCGAGAAGACTCGTGCCGAGTCTTTGATCTTGGGAAACTCATTGGGAAATTCATAGGAAAGACAACCTCGAAAGTTCTTTAAAAGTCTTCATTCCACTGATGCCACGAATGTATCGAAACCGAGCAAAGTCTATATGTAAACCTGCATGTTCTTTATAACAACGTTCCACAAACGTTACACTTATTTAACCCATTACCAAACAATGACAACATTTAACCACTTTGATGCAGACGACTCTGGAAAACACTGTGGGAAAAGGAGAATTTGCTCGCTCAGAGCAATTACTCCTTTTCCCACAAAGTTTGCTGCTCTGTCTGAAGAAAACGTTTCAAATCATCACATTTTGAAATCTCGTCTGCAAACTCTATCAATTTGGGACAGTCGACAAAATTTGTTGTTTGGGAAAGGGTTAAGGAGAAACTGAACGGCAGTGAATCGACTATAAGTATTGCTGTGTGGTCGGTGGGATAATTGTGCAAGAATAATACGACTTACTGATTACTACATGTTGTCATCCGAACGTATGTGGGGCCGTTGGATCTCGTACTGAAATAAAGACAACAACAACAACCACATTACAGATCAATAAGACAGGCAATATTGTCGTGGATAGCTATACATAAATAAGAGAGTTGTATGTTGTATGGATATTGGATTTTAAGCCATTACCAATCGACAAATTTTCGACTGTTCCAAACTGAAAAAGCTTGTAGATAACATTTGAAAATGTGATGAAATTGAAAAAGAATCTCCTGATAGGGCAGAAAACATTGTGGGAAAAGAAGAAATTGCTTGTTAAGAGTAATTTCTCCTTTTCCCACCATGTTTTCCATGGTCGTCTACAACAGACTGTTATTGTTTGGTAATGGGTTTAACCGTTATCAACAGTATTTGATAGTTCATGTCTGTCAGTGCATCCATCAATGCTCCTGATATATCCGACTCTGTTCCAAACGATGCACAATTCAAAGTTTGGTGCCATATGTCAGATTAGTTCAGATGTAATCACATAGCAAATGACTGATCTCAACTTAAATTCGTTTTTTATAACTTCGTCTGTATCATGGTATGAATTTCATGAGAATGCCCAAATTGAAACACCTTATTGGTTTTGGTAAATGAAGGTGAAACCAAATAAATTGTAAAGATTTACATCGCATCAACAATATTCAGCTATGATACAATGTATGTTACAGATTCAATTGAGGAAAAGCACGAGGAGAAATTATCGTATTGTGCGTATTTGATATGATTATATCCAACAGGAAAACAAAAAACACGTGTCATATCTTAATAAGATAGAGAACGGTCTGTTTCTTAACTCGGATGATCCAAACTGTTACTATGTAGAATGAAATATATACGTCAGAATCATTCATACTATGTGTTTCTACGAATTTCTGCTGAAAAAGCTCAGTTGATTACTGAAGTGTAAAGGATTTATGCTTAACTTACCCTCTCATCTGGTTTTAGATAGTTGTACATGAAATCCCAAGAAAAGTTTGACTTCGCTCCATTGCCTGGTGCTGAAATTAAACAGATCATTTCACTTATAGGTCCTCGTTTACAAAAAGTCAAACTAACATACCGTTGAACAATATAGCTTTTAGTTAGTCGATTTATATACAATTGAAAATAATTATTAAACGCAACATTTATTCAGGGACTGTCAATCTATCTTAGTGTGTACACTTTATATGCGGTAGACCTCAACGACGATATCACACTTTTGGTTTAAATACCTGTTTATTCACTGTACACACAATTTAAAGAATTAAAAATCGTCTAATTTGGCTTCCAATGACTATTCTTCATGCAACAGTACATCTGTTGTGCAGATTTAAGGAAATTAAATGTTAACTTTAACTTCCTCAAGTCTGTTAACAAACACCTTTAAGAAACACATCTCTAAACCTTTCCCTCACGAAAACGTGTCTTAACATTTTCTCCCATTAAGGAGTCCGTAACGAGTCCAATTTGAAAGCACCAACAGCCTTCCAACAGTGAACAAGGGTAGTTCTTATTTATATAATTTCTATTATCTATATCCATGGGCGGTGAGAAAGGAATAATAAATTGATGAAACATGACAATTAGAAAGACAAAGCAAACGAAAGTTACATGGTCGACCTACCTCTTGGTTCACCGAGCTCTTTGTGGCGTCGATGGTTCCTGCTGGCAGACGAAGAGGCGGAGGAGGAGGAGTCTTCCTCATAGGCCTGTGGTTCATATACATGAGGCCCGAACCGACCCCAAGTGTCGATCTTTTTGGATATAACATTCGGGAAATAACCACTACTCTCTCTGTGGAAAAAAGAAAACCGGAGTGAAATGACAATCGAACAAGATCATGTTTTCCTTCATACGTCGATCAGGTATAACCCTGAGGATATTACCACTTCTTTCTCTCTTGCATAGGAAATGAGAAATGAGTTTGATAAGGATGAACAAAAGTGTCTGTGTATTGTGTTTATTGATAAAATAATAGACATCGGAAGGGTTTCGGACTACTCTATAAACTTCCTGTCCGATTATGCGTCCGAAATCCTGCCCAAGTATTACCGTGTACTACATTAATTAATCTAAAGGACAATAAGACAAATAAATGCTCCCTTGAACTAGACTTACGTATCTCTGTCATCCGTTGAGTATCTTTTCCTTTTTCTCGTTCTGATCACGTACATAACGAGACATGTGAGAATCAAAGCACCGATTAAGATCAGCGGTATCCCAACACTCAGACCGATAACTAAACCAAGTCTGTCTGTTGACTGTATAGGCCTGAAAGAACATTTAAAAGATGTGATAATGGAGATGCCGTTAACACATGTCTATTGGTTAGAATTGGTCCAGAATGCATGTTGGGTAAGTTTCCTCTTGATAAGACTTATTATTCAAAGATAAAGAAAACAGTGATCTATGCTTTGAGTTTATCAACCTGTTACGGTTATTCGGCTGTTGACCCTCAATGATAGTCAATGTTTAAGCATTCGTGGTAACATTTACTTTTACCCTGTTTACCAAATTAGAATATACATTACGTTGATACATTCAATCAACTCCCTATGCCAAGATAACGTATATGCGGATAAATGTGTGCAACTCTCTTTGTAAAATGAAAGTAAATATGTAAACATTTATTCAACTTTTTTAGGAGAACGTAAATGTGGAAACATCTTTTTAACTCTCTTTGCCGACTTGGAGA
The DNA here is from genome assembly GCA_947846245.1 of Cerastoderma edule. Taxonomy (NCBI): domain Eukaryota; kingdom Metazoa; phylum Mollusca; class Bivalvia; order Cardiida; family Cardiidae; genus Cerastoderma; species Cerastoderma edule. The sequence goes on along the minus strand of OX401410.1, from coordinate 7,145,654 downwards.
TATCATACACTTAATGACTCCTAGAGACAAACCACCTCTGTCGCATTTGGTAAATTATTCTTTAAAGATAATCGTTAGATAAGATGTGGAACTTTGCCTGGATATTAGCCGGGCTAAGAAAGGTAGTTATACCGTTAAACATACTAAGAATGAAAACTCCAAAACATGTAATTTCTTATAATTCTTACTGGCAAACGGCTACTCCTGCTACTAGTCTACACTCCTCGTCGGCAGGACAGGGTCCGGAAGTAGACACTAGGATAACGCACTTGTCTGTCACATTACTCAGGTCAACTGTACGAAAGGTAGAACACGGGGCTTTTATTAGCAAACCAACACCATTTCACAAATATGCACAAATATGCATCAACTATGCATGACGACTAATAAAACACTTGCAATACCAAGATCATTTACAATGTTGTAGCAGCTGCAACAGGCGCTTTCCAAGCCCTCATACGTAGATACGCTTTGGGGTTTCTTAGTTCAAACACATTTTATTCAAGAAAGAAACAATTATATACATTACAAAGAATTAAGTGGAACGGATTGGAACGGAAGCTTAAAACTTATGACATTTCATTAGTTCCTTGAATTTCTTGCATCCATTTCTTGGTATCGCGATATAACAGAAATGCTATTGGTGCGATGTAAAAACCAAACAAACAATTGGTTGCATTTTGTTCAGAAACCTGCAGCAAATTGTACCGGAAACTTTAACGAATACGAACAGACGAAAAAAATATACATTTTACATTTCAAATAGTTTGTCTCGGTGATCAGAAGGCTTGGGTGCATATAACAAAACTTTTAATGTATATGTGAAAAACGAAATATAACTACATCAAGAAATTTATAAATCAATCTTTCTACAAGTACCTTTGCATGTTCCCTCAACCGTCTCAACATATCCGTTCTTGCAGTTACACACATATGACCCGTTCGTATTAGCACACGTCTTGAGGCTGTCTCCACATATATTATCCGTATTACACTCGTCAATGTCCACTGAACACGTGTTTCCGGTCCAACCGGAAGTACAAGTACACGCTCCGTCCACCGGGTCACATGACACGGTGTTGGCGACTGTACACGCACATGGAGTCTCACAGTTATTGCCATACCTGTTGCCAGTACATTCTGAAACAAAGCACACATTTAAGCATTGTTAATTATGGGTAAAAGTCAGGATGGAACAAAAAAAAAGACTTATGATTATTCGATAATCATTGATACCGTCATTTATCTTCATAGTTCAAGTTCAATTAAGAAAACTTTGTTTGAAACTAATTTAGTTTACGAAACCCGCCAATGTGCGTTTACGTTCATACGTTAAATTATACTTTTCTGGCACGGATACTTTCACAAAGAGCCGATTCTAATGGTACCAATAGTGTAATTTTCCCTCTGGGTATAAGGATTTTAACTTACCAATCATTTGAAACATAAAATGCAATACCAGAATGAATGACAAGCCACAGTGATTTGTAAGCAATGCATATTATCAAACACTCACCTTTACAAAGGCCATCAGCCGTTTTTATAAACCCAGTATCGCACACACAGGTAAACGATCCGTTTGTGTTGATGCATGTAGAGTTACTGGGGCATGGCTTGGGCTGTGTTGTGCATTCATCAATGTCCGCCGAACACGTGACGCCCCGCCAGCCGGGCTTACAAGCACACGTTCCAATGACAGGGCTACACGACACGCTGTTGGTGACGTCACACGCGCATGTCTGTGTACAGTTATCGCCATACGTACCCGCATCACAAACTATGTAATAGAATAGCAGACATTACATAACAGATACTAATCAGCATTTAGCACCAAAAGCATTGTTTAAAGCTGACGTATAGAAAGCATATATTTGTATTCTCATGCTAAACAAGGATTACGTTTTTACATCACTAAAAGGAACAAATCGTATTTTTACTATAGGCCTTATTAGAAAAATGTGTAATCTGCGCTTGAATACTCTTAATCGGAGATGCGAAATTCGCGATAACTTCCGGTTTCGGACTTCTGGGTATTCCGACATAAAAAAGCAGACATTGAAAACATTGATGCCCGATTTTACCAAGAGAGTTAACTCTTGTTTCTGAAAAGGTCTATTGATAAGGTGAAAACCCGTTTTTAATGCATACTGGCCAAATATTTGTAAAGGTTTGATTAACTTGAATGTGGTTAGTCTAAATAAGTCTAAATCGATTTTTCTAAACATCTCTTAGAATCTATGTCTTTTTAAACATTTAGTCATAGAGCGTCTATGCTGTAGAGGCTTTGAAACGAGTGAGTCAGTGAGCTGCAAACATACACTAACACACGGATAACGAACAACCCGAATTGAGACGACAAATAAGCATGTCGTATAACTTTCTGTGGACACTGTCGGGTAAATTCGGGCTTCAGACCCTGATTCCAACCCTGATTCCAACCCACCTGTGCACGTGGACAAGTCGGCATCTAATCGGTATCCGGTCTGATCACACACGCAGGTGAAGCCACCCTCTCGTTCCACACAGGCTTGAGAACACAGGTTGGGGTTGATGGTGCATTCTTTGATATCTAAAATACACGAATTATATTTAAACTTCGCTCTATTATTCCCCCACTTTACCACATCTATTGTATAGTACTTTAAAAGCACCTGTTATAACATAATGGATTGTTCCTTATAAGCAATGAATTCCTTTTTCATACATGCTGATATCGAAAACCAAAAACATGTTTGTAATTTCACGGTTCTCTTGGTAACTAAGGTAACAATGTGATAATAAACATATTTACATATTTCAAAAAAGGGTTTTAGTCAATGTGTATGTGAATTGTCACAGGAACACAACTGAAACATAGCTCAAAACAGTGTTAACTAGTTTACACATGATCGCTTTCGTTTGACCTTAAAGCTCGCGAGATTATTCGTGACTTGGTGAAATCACGTGACCTACCAATGCAGTTCGTGTCCGAACCGGACGCAAGCTCATATCCGGAGTTACATACACATGTATCTTCGCCGCTAATTGTGGTGCACACAGCATTGTCCCCGCAATAATCTTGGTTCTGGCATTCCCCAACGGCTGAAATTAAACGATGAGCTCATAACAATATACCATCGTGTGAACAGGGAACGGATGCATAGAATGTCTTAGTTGACCCTCTCAAGCAAGCAGTATTATTTGTAAACGTTTTTCTTTTCGTTTTGATAAAGGTTTCTATCTATTTATTTCTTTTTCAACTTGCAACTTTGGAAATCTCAGGAAACTATGCCAAAAAGGACATATTCTAATTTGTCACAATGTTTATCAAGTGTTCTCACGAAAAAAGAAGTTTACCTACTTATATTCAGAGTAACCGTGTATCATTTTCTTCAACAGTCAATTCGAGAAACAATGATGACAAATAGAGAAAACAATGCTCGTGACGAGTTATTCTTCCTTATGTCACAATGGATTAGATCCGTTTTCACAATACCAATTCCCAAACTCTTTAATTGCTGTCTGCTGTTACTGTCATATTGGCGCAGTCGAACATTTCAGTAGGTGGGACATCTTCGGTTCTTTTACCCTTTACCAAACGTCAAAGTTTCCACTGTCCCAAATTGAAAGAGTTTGTAGACAAAATCGAATTGAAAACCTATCTTCTGAAAGGACAGAAAACATATTGGAAAAAGGAGAGATTGTTCGTTAAGAGCAATTTCTCGTTTTCCCACAATGTTTTCTGGAGTCGTCTGCAACAACCTTGTCAAATGTCGTTATTGTTTGGTAATTGGTTTAGCTAGAAAAAAGTACGTACGAATGCAGGATCGCCTGTCTGTGGATGGTTCGGTGGTGATTTCAAGTTTGAACCCTTTATAGCACGAACACATGAAACTTCCTTGCGTGTTGGTGCAGACCTGAGAGCAGGGATGCTGGCCGTTGCATTCATCGATGTCTGGAAGAATATGCTATAGATTATATTTTGTTTGGGGCTATCAATCTTCAGTGATCTCGATAATAGGCTTTATTTTGAGCCTTTTACATGAACTTTCGAAGTTTGAACTCTTCTTTGCAAGAACACATGAAACTTCCTTGCGTGTTTGTGCAGACCTAAGAGCAGGGATGCTGGCCCCCGCATTCATCGATATTTGGAAGAATTTGCTATGTGTTATATTTTGTATGACAGCACCGATTTACAACAGTCTCGATAATCAGGCGAAACTGTTAACAGAGAACAAATACAAATAACAAGTTATACAAAGCACTTCATTCAAAGCCCCAAGGCCATACTACAAGTCATTCCATTTTGTTGGTCTTAATAAATGAAGTGTAAAGAAAAACAAGAAGAGACCCTTGTACAGAGATATTTCACTCTTATTAGACACACAGAAATTTCAACACTTCAAACCACCGCATCTGGTGAAGGCATTAGTGGCTTCTACATGAAATATTTCGAAGTATATCAGATACACCCCATTTCGTGAATAGTACAGACTTCCTGATGTCATGCTTATGGGAACCCATGGTATAGGGTTTGAAAAGCAACAAAGAAAAATAAATGGGAGTTACCATCTTATAGTTCTTATGTAAGTGTATAACACTCTTGAGTGGAGCTCCGCTTCATAAACCAGTCACGGTGCAAAACGAATAGTTCCGGCGCCGACCGATGTATACCGAGAACTTCCAAAGTAATCCGACGATAGAATGAGTTTCGAAATGGTGGGTTATGGATATTCTACCCTAAGGTTATTCCTGAGGTGATTGTTATAATAATGTATCTGCTCCAGAATTCATTACAAACCACTGGTAGGTTACAAAGCGATATATTAATCGCTATGAGCTATTTGTGATTTTGCCTCATTTGTTTTACAAATCCTACATATGAAACGGTTTAATGATAAATGATACATGATATTATATCAAGAAAACAGCTAGTTGTCAAGAAAAGTAATACACACGTACCTGTACAGGAGAACCCGTTCTGGATAAAACCTGGCTCACAGGAACAGCTATAATTCCCTTCCGTATCCGTACATAGCTGATCACAACGATTTAGCTCACGGCTGGAGCATTCATCGATATCTAGAAACATTGAACATGCTGGTCTTTAGAAAATATAACATAAAGGGTTACCATGTCTACACATGGATAATAAACTTGTTATGGGGTTTTACAATAGTACCCATTTTATGCTGTCATCATTCAGCAAATTGGTTTTTTACGATATAGCAAATCCAGACAAACAAGTAACCCAGACCAATATTTTACATAATATATATATATTTTTTTTATGTCTTTGTGTATATCTGGATGTATAATCTTCGCTCTCAATACTGGTAAGTACAATTGTATAAATGTATTGTACGACGTGGTATGATGGCGCTATAAAGATAACATTGTCACCACTAGTCTGGTTCCCATCGTACATTGATTTATTAGCGCAAATTGAAAGTTAAGGGACAGGTGTAAGCTGTCGGTTGAAACCTTCTCCTTCTATTAGAGTCGCCTCTCCAACGTATCTCCTGAAGGGCCTCCAAGGTCTCTTGGTTAGAGAACTGAACAAATCACATTGCCCATCTCCGTATGGGTTTAAATGCCTTACGAGGTGCCGATGGTTCTACCCAGCTTGACCAGCCCTGATTAGAGTGGGATCGGGAAGCGCATCATAACCGAAATCATGTCGACGCGATGTAAAAACCATGGGTTTTACTAAACAACTTACGGAAAACGTTTGCGTAAGTCATAATTGATAAACCTGGATAATATCTTCAATGAAAGTACAATATTGCAATATGACACGTCATTGGAAGCGTCTCGGAGAGACGATTCCAATGATGTGTTACTTTGCAATATTGCTTTGCCAGATATTTAAATAAAAGGACTTGTTGTTTTAGACTTACGCAAATCTTAAGCGTAAACTGTTTAGTAAAACGGGCCCCATATGCTTATAACTTATCTGATGTAATTGTGTCATTAAGAGGTTTATTAGTTCGGCTCGAAACATGAGCACTTACTGATGCAGTTACCACCGGTTCCAAGTTGATACCCCGGCATACATGCGCACACGAAGGACCCCGGAGTGTTTGTACACTGTTTGTTATCGCCCGAGCAAGGGCTGGTAGCCGCTGCACACTCGTCCCGATCCGCGTCACACAACGTTCCGAAATAGCCCGGCTTACAGACACACCCGACCTGGGGATCGCACCTGTCACTCCCGGCTCCACAGTTACATTCATTCGAACATGAGACTCCCCAGTGGTAGGCGTCACACGCTGGGTAGAATATAAAGGACATAGTTGATAGTGATGGTTGGAGAAAGAAATGTTAACATTATAACGGGCACTATGCAATATGGAATGTTGAATTTCAGATAAATGACAAAAAATGATTAATTTGATTGATACATATGGCAATATGATTGTTTCTTTTTCTAATTTTGTTACGATTCTGTGTATTTCACACAGGATTTTTTCTATATTAAAAAAAACAAAATCTGCTTAGTTTGAAAATCATCTCGTTTGCGCCGATTGTAAAGCTTGTACGTTGGACTCCTGGAAACATAACTGGTTCTCTGACGCACCTGACGTAGATTGATAAAAAGTGACACATTGAGTACCGAAACCCACGAGATTTGGCCCCAAGACCCTTGTGGTCTCGTACCTGATATGGAGTACTTCCGGGTCGTAGTAGTCCTATTTAGAAATTTTGAGTTTCGACTTCTGGTGCATAGTTTTTCAGGTAAGAAATGAGCTTGTAGAACACTGATGTGCTTCCTCTATAGATAACAGTCCTGCAATGCTCCCAAAGTTTGTTTTGATTGCTTATTGCAGGACTATTTGTTTGGGATGTATGAACACAAATGCCGGTACCTCGGCTAGATTTGACAGCTAGTGCACTGATTTTCAGACGGTACTAATACAATTTGCCCCGTAGAAAAAAAATGAGACGATTGAGGTGTCCATTTTAATACAGTTTCTGATAGTTTAATGCCCAAACATAATGTTCCTGTATATAGCTAAGCGTAAAAAACACTATTTTTCACCCAGGAGAGTCTTGAAAATGCATGATTTAACATTGGGGTCAATGGGAATTCAAGATCTCAAAAGTAACAGGTGTATGACCTTGTGTTCCAAGGCCGACGCTCTACCTCGTTACCGTAGAAATGCAAGCATTGGCATAGACTAGCACGCTCAATGGTGTGTTTAGTTACTGATGGTTGAATACAACAACAAGAAAGACTTTGGGAAGAAGAGCAATAGTATGAGGATCGTTCAATACTTGATGGTTCTAAACGGGAGGTAAATAAATGAGACAATACATGCATTGTATGTTAAAATGAGTAAAGTATATGTTGAATTAATTTATAGCATTTAAAACATATAGAATTTAAAACATGAATTTATAAACTTCAGTTTTACTTCGACCCCTTTAAGGTACATACGTACATGGTCTTTTATGTTTTATGTATAATGTCTGATAATAAGCAAAATGCCTGAATGTACCAAAACAAACGAAACACAGAAGATTTACAAATATCTGGAAGAAATAAGGTGATTGGATGACAACATCAAGATAGACTAAATCACTTTATCAAAAGCTTATTATACGATAGACAGCTCACCTGTACATGTTCTCCCGTCACCACCCAGCTTATAGCCTAGACTACAAGAACACTCGTATCCACCGACGGTGTTTGCGCATGTGTCAGTCTGCGAACACTGGTTGAGTCCCAGCATCGCATCGCATTCGTCAATATCTGTGGAATAGACACGAGGGTTCAGCCTTTTACTTAACCCTTTACCAAACGCAACATTTTCGACCGTCCCAAATTGATAGAGTTTGCAGACGATATTTCAAAGTGTGATGAAATTGGAAAAAAATCTTCTGATAGGGCAGAAAACATTGTGGGAAAAGGAGAAATTACTCGTTACGAGCAATTTCTCCTTTTCCCAAAATGTTTTCTTAAGTCATCTGCAACACAGCGGTCAAATGTCGTTCTTGTTTGAGAAAGGAGGAGAAATTACTCGTTACGAGCAATTTCTCCTTTTCCCACAATGTTTTCTTAAGTCGTCTGCAACACAGCGGTCAAATGTCGTTCTTGTTTGAGAAAGGAGGAGAAATTACTCGTTACGAGCAATTTCTCCTTTTCCCACAATGTTTTCTTAAGTCGTCTGCAACACAGCGGTCAAATGTCGTTATTTTTTGGAAAAGGGTTAAGAATGTACAACTGTAACTGGTTTGCAAAGATGCGAACGTCATCTTTGCGAAATTCGTGACGACCATGCCTTGCGACATTAGGTTAAAATCATCATAACGAAATAGGAAAACAACCATTTTTTTTTCAGAATGGTCACAATTATCTCTGAAGTCATGCTCTGTTGTTGTATATAAAGAAATATACTTATATGGATTCTCAATAATGCTCCAATACACAGGGGTATAAGTCATAATACCTGTATTAACACTATAGTGTTAATACTGGTATTATGACCTATACCCCTGTGCTCCAATATTGGAGGACCGCCAACGGCTTGTTAAAAGACAAACATTGTGCAGTTCTCGTCAGAAAATGCCAGTGGTGTTGACATAGCACATCGGCATATAACTGATAAACTGTTGTAGACCGTTCAAAATCTGAGTATCTTTCTTTTCATTTACAACCGCTATAATGCATCTTTTGGTATGAAACCAAAGCGATCATTGTCACAAAGGTCTCTTCTCATTCAAACAGGAAATAACTTTTTTGCTAATTGGTAGCTGTCATCTCATACTCTAATGTTTTGAATTTCGACCAATCACAAGTCAAATATCATGGAAATATCAAAAAGTGAACGTACGTACCGACACAAGTCTGGTTGTTGGCTCCGAGTTTGAATCCCGGATTACATGAGCACACCGGCTGTTGATCAACGATTCGACATACGTCGGAGCATGAAACCTCCGGGAACGCCGTGCAGTGATCCGACACTGTTATTCAATACATACTTATTAGCAAAATGTTTCATGTTGTAATCAATACAAAAGAAAAACTCAACGGTTAATCATTTTATTATGCCGATATGTGAAGAATAACGAAATAAACGGAAAACAAATAATACAAAGAGTGAGTAAAGTGGTACCATATAGAAAAAATTAAAAAGCATTGTCGTCGAAAGTATTCTTATTCATATACATGTACACCGATATGTGAAGATAAGCGAAATGAACTCAGTACAAATAATATATGCAAGAGAGTGAGAATAAGTTGTAGCATTAAAAGAAAATGGTCGAGATTATCCTTTTTTCTTTTATCGACTAACCAATTTAATTCTTCTTTGGATAAATACATACATGTTTTCTATACTTTTTCTTATCCATTTTGTTTCAAGCATTCTGAATAGGCGGGTCTGTGTCACACTGTGAATGAATTTGCTTACAACGGTTCAGATCAAAACGTCATATCAAAGTTATTCTAAACGAACAAAAAAAAAAAAAAACCAACCAAAACAGTATTGTTCTAATATCTAAAATACAAATAGGCAAAACATACCCTAAAGCATCTATCATAGAGCAAGAAATTTCCAGCAATATTTGTGTAAACGGATAAAGAAAATGGAAGACAATACATTGACAAATTGCTCAGTTTATCATGTGTCCCCAATGTCGTATGTCATCTCTTACATATAAAATGTCTTAGAGAAATATTCACATACCCTTTCTACACGTCCGTCTGTCTGTATTGAGAACAAACCCGGTATTACATTCACATCTGAAGCCGCCTCTCGTGTTCACACAGATTTGCCCACAGGACGAGATGCCTGAACTGCATTCGTCAACATCTGAAATTAACATAAACTCTGGTCTCAAACAACAAGCAGGCTTCCATACACTAGACGTACACCATTCTTCTCTAGCAACGCGGCGTTAATACACAATATGCAAATATCTGTGCTTAAAGGGCAATATGTGTGTCTTTAAACGAATTGTCGAAATCAGTGAGTCCGATTTACGATTGGTCAATATGGAAACAAGTCAAATATTGACAAATGGAAACTCAGATTATCTGCGACAACCTTTGGTGTACTTGAACATGTCCTAAAGGTTATTCAAGAAGTGGTCTGATTGGTCCAGTGGTTATAGTACAGCTATAGCACAAGCTACAGCACAACGACCCTTATACAGTGATGTCTCGTTAATCCGAACACGTTCGTTCCCAACAAAATATCCGGATTACCGAATCATTCGGACTAACGAAACAGAGCATGTTCTTATACACATTAAGACATAAACGGTCAGTATGCACGTGAATACTTATAACCCTTTAGCAAACGCCAAATTGTCGACCGTCCCAAATTGAAAGAGTTTGCAGACGACATTTCAAAACGTGATGAAATTCAAAAATAATCTTCTGATATGGCAGAAAACATTGTGGGAAAAGGAGAAATTGCTCGGCACGAGCAATTTCTCCTTTACCCACAATATTTTCAAAAGTCGTCTGCAACAAACTGGTCAATTAATTCCGTTCCCTTACAAATTCATTCGGATTGCGAGACATCCGGATAATCGGGATCCGGATAAACGAGGCTTCACTGTGCATGTATCAAACCACGGTAGTGATGTTTTTTTACGAGATTTTCTCACGGAAGCCTGATGGTTTTTATCTGTCCTGAAATGCCCCTATTGACAGTTAATGCATGGGTTCTCCTCCAATGATCGGGAGCCGTACAACACCGTACAACACCAAGTGAGTGGTACACTTTTAAACAATCAAACATGCAAATGTTTGGGAGCAGTCAGGATTTGTGCTCATTGCGATAGAAGCGCTACAAAACACCTTCTCATAGGTAAGTGTCGCATAGCGCTGTGATAATTTTAGGCATCACCTGAGCATTTAGTCAAGTCCGTGGCATCAACAGTGTATCCTGCGTCACCAATCGGAACTACTAGGGAATTTCCGTGAGCTGTGAAATACACCTTGGATATAAGTGTAGGGTTACAATTTTTCGGGTAAATCGGCATCCGGCAATTAACACATTTTCTAAGCATGCACGTGAAGTAGTTCTGTGTATATGGAATGTTAGACATCCTTTTAAATCATTTTTTATCAGTAACTCATACCAAATGGCGAAATTGTTGTTGTGACATGTATATTTGTTTCTTCAATCAAATTTAACGACTTTTTAGATTTCACATTTAAGATCTATTTTTAAACACGAAAGTAAAGTGACGTCATTCTCGCGGGAGACAATATGGCGTCATCCCTATTATTTCAGAGGTGTTTTCATTGGATAAACCCGATGTGTTCAGATTGCTGCGTCACATCCACATGTAAAGCCGCCCATGGTTTTGGCGCATGTTTGTTCACATAATGTTCTCTGCAACATTAGCCCTACTTATTGTCAAATGTCAATTAGCAGAAGTAAACATTGTAAGATATTTTCACATTACCTGAACATTGAGTCGAGTTCGTCGCATCAACAGTGTATCCTGCGTCACATCCACACGTATAACCACCAATGGTGTTGGTGCATGTTTGTTCACACGTGTTCTTTGTTACATTGACGCACTCGTCGTCATCTATTCATGAAATGTATGGAAATGTTAATAGAAATGATGAACCACAATGATTATTCTACCTGTAAGTTTGCGTTAGGGATGGTAATAAGGACTGATTTTGCTAACTGGTTCCTCAATAATTTCTTAACATGCATACAATACCATGTTCATTGACATTAAACATTTAACAATAAATCTTGTTTAAATTGGAAGAAACCTTTGAGACAAAACATGTTCATTTAAGGCAATTGTTCCTTTCTCATAGTGCTTTCTTTTATCCTCTGCTGCATTTGCGACAAAACGAGATTTTATTAATTAAAAAAAAATAAACATGAATGTGTGCCATATTGAAATAAGATATAAAGAAAAAAAGTGTATCCTTACCAACACATGTTCCGTTGACAAGTCGTGTAAAGCCATCTCTACAGTTGCAGAAGTACGAACCGACCGTGTTTGTGCAGAACTCGTCGATTCCGCTACAGAGGTTTGGATCGGAACACTCGTTAACATCCGTGTCGCAATCAGCGCCCGTCCAACCCGGCAAGCAGACACACCCCCTCACCTTATCACAGCCAGCATTGCCCCGCCCACATTCACACTGGTTAGCGCAGTTGTCGCCATAGTTGGGGAACTGGCATTCTGAAATGGCGATGATTCGCATTATTAACGTATGATCCCTGGCATTTGAGTATTAACGAGTAGCGCAATTACAACATGTATGCTGGTTTTTACAAAGGTCCCTTTGGTAGCAAAACATTAAGAACATTATAGTGGATCCCACTTATTTTCACCTCTGCTCCATAAACGACAATTAATAAAGGATAACATGCGACTTTGACACTTTACAAAGGATAACACGTGCCTTTGACAATTTACAAAGGATAACACGTGCCTTTGACAGTTTACAAAGGATAACACGTGCCTTTGGCAGTTTACAAAAGATTATACGTGCCTTTGACAGTTTACAAAAGATACTACGTGCCTTTGACAGTTTACAAAAGATTATACGTGCCTTTGACAATTTACAAAGGATAACACGTGCCTTTGTCAGTTTACAAAAGATTATACGTGCCTTTGACAGTTTACAAAGGATTATACGTGCCTTTGACAGTTTACAAAAGATTATACGTGCCTTTGACAATTTACAAAGGATAACACGTGCCTTTGGCAGTTTTCAAAAGATTATACGTGCCTTTGACAATTTACAAAGGATAACACGTGCCTTTGGCAGTTTACAAAAGATTATACGTGCCTTTGACAGTTTACAAAGGATAACACGTGCCTTTGACAGTTTACAAAGGATTATACGTGCCTTTGACAGTTTACAAAAGATTATACGTGCCTTTGACAGTTTACAAAGGATTATACGTGCCTTTGGCAGTTTACAAAGGATAACACATGCCTTTGACAATTTACAAAGGATAACACGTCTCTTTGACAGTTTACAAAGGATTATACGTGCCTTTGACAGTTTACAAAAGATTGTACGTGCCTTTGACAGTTTACAAAAGATGATACGTGACTTTGACAATTTACAAAGGATAACACGTGCCTTTGACAGTTTACAAAGGATTATACGTGCCTTTGACAGTTTACAAATGACTACACGTGGCTTTGATAATTTACAAGGGATTATAAATGACTCCGACCCGAATTAAATGCAACATACCATCACATGTGACTTTGTCCTCGTTTAGTCTGAAACCCGTAAGACAACTACAGGTGTAACTTCCATCCGTGTTGGTACAAATCTGGGAACAAACGTTTTGTGCACACTCGTCTAAATCTAGTAAAACAGACAATTTAGAAACGGTAAATTGAAACTGTATTAGTCAATCATAGGCTAACATGATAAAAATCAAGTTATCAATGGCTCTTTCATTTCTTAAGTGCCGCATACATGTTGTGTAATTTCGTCACACTTTGCAATTAATCATTATAACATGTGCAATCTATTGACGTCTTTAGTGTTATCATAGTCTATTTGCTAGATGATCATGGTTAAACATCAAATTTCATTTTAAAGACCCATTAAAGGAGATTAATGCTATATCAAACCATATTATTTGGTAAACTTTTGGACAGATTCAAATAGTTATCACCAGAAAACATCATCGGCACAACTTAAATGTGAAAGTTAACCAGAAATAACCCAGATTAGCAAGTTTAATAATTCAGATTTCCTGATTATTCACCTCTGACCTTAACAGTTGATACACACATTTTGAATTGACCAATCAGAAATCGTTATTTTGAATACGTAAACAAACAAGTTGTTGATAAACATGATTGAATTGGAGACAACTATATTTCAAGCACAAAATAATTTATTGTAAATGAGTCTATTTAATAGGGTCTCAATGCATTCCTAAACTAGTTCTTATTACTTTTATGAACATAATAAAAGAACTCCATATATTTTTCAGTAATTTAATTGTACTCCTCTCCTTTGACGTGCCTTTAACATTAAAGCTAAGAATGAAAGCTTTCGTGGGAAACGGTTTCCCTTTTCTAACTCCCTTTTCTCTCTCTAAAAACCCTTTATTGTAGATACTCGTTAGACTAGCCTCGTCGAAACGATTCTGCGAGTATGCCCAATATTTGATTTGTCTGAATTTCCCCTGAATGCACAGGAAAATCACTTAAGCAAGATTGAGAGAAGCCAAGGATGGTTCTGTTTAGGAATATTCTAAAATAATCCACAATGTACCCCGGGTACAGAAGAAATACTAAACTTTAACCGTCATCACAACATTGTACCGATTTTTATGTCGTAAAATTGCGATATCGAATACCGCAATTCATCAAAAGGTTTTCACCGGAAAATCAAGGTAAAACCTCTTGAATCTGCTTTAACATAGATAGAAATCAATCGAGGATGATCGTGCAATCGCAACTTAACGCGGAATTATCATGTGAATTCAAATAAAAGAGAAACACCATTGTCGTATGTGAATCACAATATCGTTCAAATGTGCAGTTTAACTCATTACCAAACAAAAACGACATTTGACTATTTTGTTGCAGACGACTCTGGAAAACATAGTGGGAAAAGGAGAGTTTGCTCTTAACAAGCGATTTCTCATCTTTACCAATATTTGTCTGCCCAATCAGAAGATTATTTTTCAAATTCATCACATTTTGAAATGTCGTCTGCAAACTCTTTGAATTTGGGACAGTTGAAATTTTGGAGTGTTTGGCAAAGGGTTAAAATCTAGTCAAGGCTAATCAAAGAACGCTGGTTACCTGTACACGTGTTGTCAGTTGACAGGCTGTATCCCGCGTTACAGAAACACACAGCGGAACCAGCTTCATCCAACGTACAGCCATCCGCGGAAGAGCAATCGATACTTGCACATTGCGTCTCTAGAGCGTTCGCTGAAAGGGGTACAAAAATGTCGATCACGTATTTCACCCTAACCAAATGATTTGTTGATAATGATTTAGCGCTTTTTTAAAGAGTGTTTTGTCTTTATTAAAATCAATTAGATCCAAGTCGTAAATGCAATCAATACCTGCATATTGTGCCTCTAGAGCGTTCGCTGAAAAGGGTACCAAAATAGCGGTCAAGTACTTTTCCCTAATCGATTGATTGTTTGCTAATGATATACTGCTACTTTAAAAGAGTGTTTTTTTTTGTTTTTATGTCTATTGATTGGATCAAAATCGTTACTGCAATTTTCACGACATGCTATTTTCCAGTCGCAATGGTATAAAAATGACCAAGAGTGCTTTGAGGCAAGGCATTACTATCAGTGGCTTCGTCAACAGGCTGAGTGAGAATGACTTGTCTCGCCGGCATATCAGGCTCTTCGAAAGTGTCTCTGGTGTCATCTATCAAACTTTAAAACCAAACCACAGTTACTTTTGGAAAGCAAGTTTCTTTGTACCAAATCAAAGCCACTTCTCATATTTCTTACGTGGACATATGCCATAATGAAATACATGGATAGAGCAAGTAATGTTTTATCTTACACACATCTGTACATCTAAATTGTCGAATTGAAAACGAAACACACAAATCATATAAACGATCTTCTGATTTAATATTGACCTCGTGTTTCTTGATCATATTACTTATTTCTTACTTTGTTGGCACGTTGCAGCGGATTCATTGTAGATATATCCCGCAAAGCATTCACACACGAACCCGCCGACTGTGTTGTTACATATCTGTTTGCAGCTGCTTGTACCTTCATCACACTCGTTGACGTCTGGAATCAATAATGCTCAAGGTTGTATAATAAAACACATGACGAGTGTGCATACTTTGTAGATTAAACCTTAGAATGCTTGGTAATTTTCTTAAAATAGGTTTTTGTGACGTCTGCTTTTTTCAGCACCTTCAATTTCTGCTTGAATTTGATGAGGAAAGATACTCAGAGTAGCAAACAGGTTAGATCACAGACAAGCCGCCAATTAACCTGGCGGTTGACCCGGGTCTAACCTATTTGCATAAGCATGAAGTTGTTTCAAGCAATATAATGGTTAATACCGTTTTCCCCTCGTTTTCCCCACATTCATGTCAAACTTGTATGCATATGATATAAACCAAGGTAGCGTATTGATAAAGGACTTATTGAAATATGTTCGGTAATGTTAACTTATGTCCATGGGTAGTGCTTAGATAAAAGTACAATATCGGCACGTCATTGGAAGCGCCTCGGAAGGCGATTCCAATGATATGTTACTTTATAATATTGCTTTTCTAAACATTAATGTAAGAGGGAGTGTTGTTTTATACTTACAACACTATTAGTAGTTTAATGAAAATGGAAGTGTTGAACATCATTTTATATCATCACATTTTTGTCAGTCATGATTACTATTAAAGTCATTATCTGTTTCAGTATTTTAAATCCGATTAAATGGCTTTATTTGATACTGCACTTGATAGATTATTTCAAAACGAAAGTGCAACGAAAATAGTCAAAAAGTAGCAATATGGCGGCTTCCTTATTTTGTTAGGTGAGTTTTGATTGCATAAACCCGAGTAGTTAAAGATCCTGGACGTCATACACTAAATATATATAGGTAAAAAGTAGAATTTGCGTATGGTATTCAGCTATGTTTCTAACAGATATTCATTAAAAAAAATCGCCGAAATCGCGGTATAAATGAAGATATTGACGGAAAACCCCCACGGCCTCAACTTTTGTATGTTACTACAGCTATATGGTAATTAGTTACGTCACGTGGGCTGTCAAGTGCCTGTCATGTGACGATGTACACCTAACTAAGAAGATACTAGCGTCAGCGTCTATTTCTGTTTTCAGCGTGTAGTCTTAGTATCACGTGAGTGTCACGTGACCGGTTGTTCATAGCTTCACGCTATATTTATATTATGTCGGATTTCCCTCGGATTTTTATAAAATGAAAAAGGTCAAAATTCGTCTTATATGATATTGGTGTCTCTGCTGAAATGTTAAATTAATCCGTTTTCTTTTATTTTCGAAAGTTTAAAAAAAGAATCCTATGACGCACAGAAACTTTAACAGTGTTCATTACCGTCACATGATCGGCCGTCTATCGCCAGTCTGTAACTTCCACCACAGGAACAGATAAAACTTCCTTCGATGTTTGTACAGGTTTGACTACAGTTTCCATTCATAGTGTCGCATTCATCTATGTCTACAAATAAATGAGAGGTAGTTTTGAAAAGCGAACATCATGATTTCAGAAGGGCTTTGCTAAAGAGGCTTTAAAGTTAATGAATATGCTCTTAAAACATACCACTGTCCCTATTTACTTGGTAAATTGATTTAAATCTTAAACCAATTTACCAAGCTAATGGGGACATTGGTATGTTTTAAGAGCATATCCACCCATCTCTTATTCCATGCTGCCTGTTTTAACTCGTGTTTTATAACACAATTCCTTAGCGGCGCATAATTCGAACGAATCCACTTTATCGACGAATAATTACAATATGTGTTTAACTAATGTTGTTGTTAAAAAGCAGAAAAATAGTACATGTAGGTTAAACAACCTATTTCTCTAAATGGCATTTTGGACCGGTCCAAATTGGAAGCAATATCAAACAACAAAGGATAACATGAACACGATTCTTTTCAGATTTTTCCAGAAGCGATAAGGATCCTATTCTTAAAGGCACATCAAAGGAGAGGAGTACAAATAAATTACTTAACAAATATATGGAGTTCTTTTATTATGTTCATAAAAGTCATGAGAATTAGTTTAGGAATGAATTGAGACCCTATTAATGAGACTCATTTAAAATAAGTTATTTTGTGCTTGAAATCTAGTGGTCTCCAATTCAATCATGTTTATCAACAACCTGTTTGTTTACATATCTAAAATAACCAATTTTGATTGGTCAATTCAAAATGTGTGTATCAACTGTCAAGGTCAGAGGTGAATAATCAGGAAATCTGAATTATACAACTTGCTAATCAGGGTTATTATTGGTTTATTTTCACATTTAAGTTGTGCTGATGGTGTTTTCTGGTGATAACTTTATGAATCTGTCCAAAAGTTTACCAAATAATAAAGTTTGATAAAACATTAATCTCCTTTAATGGGCCTTTAAAGAGCATACTTTATTTATCCTTATACCCTTCACGTTTCGATAGACTCCTGCCTAGAGACATGCTTTCAATATAACTGAGTACAATTCTGCGCATTGAAATCAAACATATGGCAACTTATAAGCATAAGAAACGTAGACAAAGGGGAGCTCATTTCTAATCTATGCTTAACAACAAAGTACATAAGTACAGCCCAAACCTGTTGGTACTTAGTTGTGTATTCGCCTCACCAATGCAATTCCTAAAAAAGGACACATAATTGTATAGTTCGACAAGAAACAACAAATGTCAGCTGTGAAAAAATAACTTATCCCTTTCTAGGATATTTGCGAATGCGCAACGATCCTTTAGTACAATGTGATTGCAGTTCTATAGTTGAAGCAGAAATGTACAAAGACTCAAAGCTAAATACACCATTTGGCACTATGTTTTAACTTATACTCTACATACAGTGAAGCCTCGTTTATCCAGACCCCGATTATCCGAATGTCTCGCAATCCGAACGAAATTGTAAGGGAACGGAATTATTTGAACATTGTGGGAAAAGGAGAAATTGCTCGTGACGAGCAATTTCTTCTTTTCCCACAATGTTTTCTGCCATATCAGAAGATTATTTTTGGGACGGTCGACAATTTGGCGTTTGCTAAAGTGTTATAAGTATACACGTGCATACAGACCGTTTATGTCTTAATGTGTATAAGAACATGCGCTACTTCATTAGTCCGGATGAAACTCACTGTACCTTCACATTTTCCATCAGCATTCATCCTAAATCCGGGGTCACAGCCACTGCATGTATAGGGTTTCGAGTCCGTCAGGTTTTGTACCTCCACCTCGAATTGGTGGAGGGTAGCTAGCTTGTCGGAGCAGGTTTGATCATACGGACACGGCTGGCTTTGACAGCCATCATAGTCCCTCTCACAATTAGCACCTGTACCAAGTAAAATGCATTTAAAATACATGTACTTCAAAATGACATGTTCGCATTGTTTTAGCAGTTATTCAGCTTTTTAGATTCACAGTGTGTTCGAGTCCATCACATAAGGCCAATAATAATATACATTTCGCCAGCCTAGTACATTTTGGCTAGCCTGTGATCTAACCAGTATTCTACTCTGATTATCTTTGTTCATCAAAATGAGGCAGCTATTCAAAGTTTTGGAGATGAAGGCAGACGACACAAAAAATATAATTTTAGAAAATCACATAGCATTTTTTCTCAGGGTTAAGAACTTGAATAGTTGCCGAAATTGAAATCGAAAACAGACGGCAATAGTAAAATAAAATACAGTAAAAATATGACGCTTGATTCCAACCTACCCTCCCAATATTTCAAGCAGACACACTTGGCTATCTTGAACGTAGCCGTGGTGCGGTTGTCCCTCTGGAACTCGGTAAAGCTGCACGATCCCCGTGAACTGCAGCCGGTGCAGACGACCAATGTCACGTCTATGGCTTTGGCATACACGTTGTTTGTGTCAACTGCGGTTATACTGCAAAAGATACAGGGGGAGATAGATAAACATTGCTTTTTCGATGCCATTTGTGAAGTATACGCAATAACCAGGGGGCCTGTCTCATAACGAAGTGTGTTGCAGATGACTCTGGAAAACATAGTGGATCCTTTTCCCACAATATTTACTGCCCGATCAGAGGATTACTTTTCATTTTCATCGCATTTTAAAATGGCATCAGCAAACTCTTTCAATTTGGGACAGTCGAAAATTTAACGTTTGGTAAAGGGTTAAAGGAAATGTTCACGGCCATCTTGTATGTACGCGTAGGCGAAAAGTTAAAGTAAGCTCTTTCAATATAAGAAAGTCGAAAAATTAACGTTTGGTAAAGGGTTAAACATACCTCAGTCTTTTAGCGTCTTTGCCGTCAACATAAACGTTAACGCTTCCACTACCGTCCGCCTGTTGTGTTACACTTGCGACATCGGAACCGGAGATGACGTTGTACGTAAATTGTCCGTCATCTTCACCGCGAACGCTAAACGTGTTGGCCTCGTTAACGTTCGTATACAGGTAATTCAACCCCTCGATGTTTGTGATGCCGGACACCACGGTAATAGTAGGGACATCGTTGGCTGTAAAACATACGACAGTTCTTGTACATGAATCAGGGCAAAAGTAATATAGTTTAACCCTTTTCCAAACGCCAAATTTCAGACTGTCCCAAATTCAGAGAGTTTGCAGACGACTATCAAAATGTGATAAAATTGGGAAATAATCTTCGAAAGGAGCAGAAAACATTGTGGGAAAAGGAGAAACTGCTCGTTACGAGCAATTTCTCCTTTCCCCACACTCTTTTCCAGAATAGTCTGTAACAAAATGGTGAAATGTCGTTATTGTTTGGTAAAGGGTTAAACTTACTTATTTTACATAGATTGTGAGCTTGGAGCTTATTTTATTCACTCTCGATGGCTGCAGTCATCGAGAGTAAATTTAATATGCTTCATTCTTCCGTCACAATTGATGTGAAATAAGTAAGTTTAAACTCGACTTCCTGGATACCACACCAGTACTCACGCCGATTCTTCACCTCACCTAACAGGGAGCGAATTTGGGACCCTCGGTACAAGAGGCCGACACTCTACCGCTGCACCAATGTCGTCTACAAATCTAGATTTAAAGCTGATGTGAGGAAACTTTCTTTAAACAGTGTATAGCAGCTGTACTGTTTTAAAAAAAACGTCTTGAAGAATCGTCATTGTATTTGAATACGTTCGTATATAAGTATCTAGAGTCCGCATACAAGGAATGAACATGTGTATGTCCATTGCGTTCTCGTGTGATGCTTATGTTTCAATCGATTCAAGCCATACCTGAAATAAGGGGTTCTGATCAGGGTTACCTACCCTTGCATTTAATCTAGATCGCCTGTTTACATTTTTTAACTCTACAATACACTGCCTTTTACCTATTGTCAGATCAAAAATCCAAAAAAGGGTAACAACACTCGCCATATCCATTGGCCCTTTTTCCCCAGCTTTGATAAGATTGGTTACCTATAAGTTCATCGATAACTTTCGCTTCGGCCTGGGTTGTCAGGGTGGCATTTGCAATATCTCGGTCACCGGTGAATACGTAATCGAACACGCACTGGATGTTTCCCCGCCCGCCGCATATTCTTTCGGCTTCTTGAACCAGCGTCTGGTTCATCTCATCGATAAAGCCGGGTACAAAATCCGTGCTATAATCAGCACGGTCTTTCCCGTCATGGTATTTAAACTGTGATTCTTCTGCTGTTGTTTTCCCTGATGAATCAGAAAAGAGAGTGAGATTTCGGATTTCTATTTTAATTATCTTATTGATATTTCGTCTCATGTACGTAACCTTGTAAAAATCCATGAATACAAATGGGAATAAATAAGGAAAAGAATTTTCGGCCACCTTAACAGGCTTTTTGAGGAATTATTCATCCAAAGTGTAACGAAACTATTTTACGGGTACTATTTTAGACAATTATCATATACATTAAACCTTAGGTAAAAGACCCATAATCCGATATTTTGAAACGTACTCTTTCCTCGTACTACTTCGGTCGTTCTCGGTCTGCCGGAGCCGGAGCCGGAGCCGGAGCCGGAGCCGGAGCCGGAACTGGAACCGGAGCCGGAACTGAAGCCGGAGCCGGAACCGGAGCCGTCCGGTGTATGACGAGAACGACTGAAGTAATCCGACGAAAGAAACTATTTATAAATGGCGGATTATGGATATTCTACCTTAAAGTATTAAAGAGAAAACAAAGAGAACAAAAACATACATGTTTGACCAAACTTTTCAAATATCGCCTTCTCTGTGATATTGGAGGACAATGGTTCATCGGCGTTTCTAGGCCAAAACTCATCGTTGGGGTCCATGTTGAAGTTACCCAGTAACCCTTCCGTCCGATTACCATACATCTCGGCGTCGAGGCTTAAGGCTATCTGTAGCAGGGTCTTCCCAAGGGTGACATTGCAAGTGACCCCTGAAAGACAGTTTGATCATTGAAAAGGTCTTGTATGAATATTAAAACCAGGGTTAGCGACATATGGTTGTGATTTACGTGTCCATAATAACCAAATTCTGTTCTGCACTTGTCCGTGTAATGGTTTATAGTAAATCTTTAGTAAAGATGCACTTTACGACCGTTACGACTAACATACAAGATGGGCTATACGGACAAATTGAGCTTTACCACCCCTACGAACCCTATAAAACATTTAAGAAGAACTTATCTTGTTTTGAATATTCAATCATTTAAAGGGAGCAAAATCAACGACACTAACCGATGCCCGTCTACACGTAACAGTTAAATAAAGAGCATATCAGTTGGTTTCGGACTTATTTTCGCTTAAGACGTTTGAAGAAGCCTTCAGATTGTTTTAATACATCTCTTGAAGAAGTCTTCGGAGAGCCTCTCCCCAACCTTGATGACTGATTCCACTTCCGAAACTTTGTTTAACCATAAAGCATGCAAAACCATAATACCCCTTGTTATAAACATCTAACCAAAGCAGAAGTGCTTACCGATATCTAGGAATGTCGCTCTCAACTTGTTGCCATCTTTGTCTAGCAAGAGCTTCTGTCGTAAAGTCTCATCGTTGATATTAAGCGAATCGTTCAGGAAATTCAAAGTATATTCGTCGTAGTCATTTCGGCTTTCTCCGGCAAATATGAGCAGTACCGATCTGTCTTCGTTAAGTTCTGTCTGCAGCCATACGTTATCCGACGAGAACACGAACCCCGTAAATACCGTTGCAATGGAAAGGTTCCCTCGCTTTGTGATTGCCCTCTCCATACGACTCTGTATTTGGAAGTTCCGTGCTGTCGAATTCAGCAGGATGTATTCGTCGTGACCATTAAAGGTGTACGTGGTATTGTCTAGTGTGTTGATATGAGGGTCGCCAAAGGCGAACGCTGGAGGGAAAAAATGGGTTCTTTTGTCAGATTGATTGAAGATCACAAAGGCACATGTGTACCAATCAAATATCATTTGGAATTTCACCTTAATGGCTCTTTTCCTTTTCTTAGCCACCAATTTTATCCATGTGAGCAAAACGTTTAGTTGTGGTAGTACGAAAAGCAGTGAACGAAATATAGGCCATATACGTTTTCTACTGACGAAACATTTATACATGCTTTTGGTGAAGACAACTCTTGAACTTATTATCATAAATTGAGAAGTGATTCAAATAGAGTATGATAATTGGTGTAGGACTTACTCTATTATGTCTTAACCCTTTACCAAACAAGAACTACATTTGACAAGTTTGTTGCAGACGACTCTGGAAAATATGGTCGGATCAATTGGATTTTAACGAGTATTTTCTCCTATACTCTCAATGTTTCCTGCCCTAAAAGAAGATTAATCAACAATTTTATCCCATTTTGAAATGTCATCTGCAAACTCTTTTAAGTTGGGACAACCAAAAATTCGAATTTTGGAAAAAGGTTAAAGTGTAAGTGCACACATTCTGACATATCCTCTTTACTTGACCTCAAATGTAATATCATCAGACCTACAGCAATCAAAAGTGTAATCCTTCACCAGACGTCAAATTTTCGAATGTCTGAAATTGAAAAGGTTTGTAGACGACATTTCAAAATTTGATAAATTGAAAAGAAAAACATCTTCTGATAGGGCAGAAAACATTGTGGGAAAAGGAGAAATTGCTCGTAAAGAGCAATCTCTCGTTTCCCCATGATGCTTTCGGCTCTATCAGAAAACTATTTTTTAATATCGTCTGCAAACTTCTTCAATTTGAGATAGTCGAAAATCTGGCGTTTGGTGAAGGGTAAAAGCTTTTGCTTTATGTAATGGTAAGAAAGGTGGTCATTACAGATGGTCAGTAAAGACTTACCGATGAAACGCCGGGACCGTCTGAAGCACCTATGAGCCGGTCGAACCCGGAAGTAAAGATGACAGAGGTTTGACCTCTCGCAGCACTCTCGGCGGTAAAAGAGGTTCTCCGAATCATAGAGGCCAGGCTGGGTCACAGGGTCGAAGGTCACGAAAGAACCGGCACTCACTCCTTGACCGATAAACGCTTGTGTGATCTTGTCGTATGCGCAAGTCTGTAAATGAAGAGGTCAAGGTCATTGAAGTGTTGTGTAGTTGTCTTTTGATGTTACTTTCAATTTCGATCAATCAATTATTCCCATACAGGGCCGATCACATCGTGAAAGAATCATTGATTATTGAATGCCGCTTTCAATACGATTTATTGATCAACTCCAAAGAAATGAAAAAAGAGAACGTTTTCTCAATTTAAAGTGAAATCAGACAATTATAATATGGAACAATAGTCAAAGGTATGAAATATCTTTCCTCGGGTATTGGTTAGGAGATCAGTATGCTATATTTCTTTTACGGCATAGATAAATGCAAGTTTTCAACTAAAATAGCATGTTAGATGACAATGGCTTCTTCTTTATATCACATACACAGTTCTTGACACCATTTGCCTGCATTCAAACCACCCAAAGGCCGGCATAACATAACATGTAACAATC
Organism: Cerastoderma edule; assembly: GCA_947846245.1. Lineage (NCBI taxonomy): Eukaryota > Metazoa > Mollusca > Bivalvia > Cardiida > Cardiidae > Cerastoderma > Cerastoderma edule. Next base: position 7,121,095 of record OX401410.1, on the reverse strand, counting down.
TTGGCAGTATTAAATAGAGTGTAAACAAAGCGAGTCATTACGGAGTATTTACTTGTCTAGTTCCCGCGAACGTATTAGTCCGCACAGTGAGATTGATGAATAATGAGTAATTGGGTTTTTGCGTAAGTCTACACTGGCAGGCCTCAAAATGTGGTCTGTAAATTCAACGGACTAAGGATGCTCTGCATCATGAACTAACTGGTAACTTGCCTTTCCAAACGGTGCGAAGGCTGAAGCCCTGGCGACGGAAACATAGAGTACCCTCGGGTCCCTGTCGTTCAACAGTTCCCAGCGAACCGAAAATCCCCCGGTCCATCTAAAGGCCCTAATGCTACACGGACATCGCGGCATCCGAGCGAGAAGGGCAAAATATCGAGCCCTGTGTCTTAGTTCCCGGCTGTACCAACTGGTACAAACGGCTTTGCTACTGGGTCTTGTGCGTACAGTGTCTATGAAGTCGAACCGGCCTCTGACACCTGAACAAAGAGTAACGTCATTCGAAACACCTCGGTCATTTCTTAAACTAACATCGGAGGTAATTGGGAGCCAATTTGAAAGTAGTCCGGCAACGCGGCGACAGCGTTTGCAGTCGTATCTACTCGGCAATCCCCGGTACGAACCGGGATTTGCCGAGTAGATACGATTGAGAAAATATGATACTCAGATGTGCTGATGTGATAATCTTTAATGAAATTAGTAAAAAAGTAACGTTCAATTGTGATATTTTGCCAATTTGTGTATATTAACATCAATATATAGACCCGTGTGTAATGTTGTAATCAGGTTGTTTATCCGGCGGAAAAAGCCGAATTTCCGCAGGATTTCTGGTGTATCCATGGTATACCTATGATGTATATCTACCGGCTTGTGCCGGAGGTTGCCGAGTAGATACGATTGAGAGTGACGAATAATTTTCCTTTACCATTCATTTTCTAATAAGTCGAGTATAATGTATTTATTTTGACATATTGGCTACAAATCATTTGTGTAAACTTGTAAACATGTATTTATTTAACCATAAATGACAGAACTATTCAATTTATTTTGACCGTATCTTTGAATATTATGTCAAAGCAATACAACAATGAGCAATTTCTCCTTTACCCACAATGTTTTCAAAATTCGTCTGCAACAAACTGGTCAAATAATTCCGTTCCCTTTCAATTTCGTTCGGATTGCGAGCCATCCGGATAATCGGGGTTCGGATACACGAGGCTTCACTGTATATGGTATTTACTGCAAGTGATCCCGTGTTATAGTCATATATAATACAGTAGAGTCTCTATACCTCAAAGTTGAGGGACTTGAACATGTACGACATAGAGAGATTTCGACATATGGATGTGTGGAATGTAAAAAAAAATAAATGATTCGGGAACCCGTATTTACTTCGACGTATAGAGAAGTTCGACAGTCAGACGTTCGAGATTCAGGTATTCCACTGTATGTATCTACTAACTCCACACTTACCGTTAGACCAGATATTTCTATCGGCCCGGTGTAAGAAGTTCCCATTAACGCTGTTATTAAAACCGTTCGCCCATCCGCCTGATATAAGTCCGATAAACACGCGCCCAAACCTGATGTTCATGCCTCCTCTCTCGTAAAAGAAAGAGGCGAACGTCCTGCTACCGTCCGTTACGTACATCATTTGAAACGTCGCCGTCTGGAAGTTAAAAGCATACTAGCGCTCAGAAAAACTGCAAAACTGGGCAATATATGAGTTATAAATTATGCTAGAATATGTTGAAACATGGCAAAAAAACACAGGATCATGTCAATATAGCGCCTGCAGTATTTATTATCTATTGTTCAAAGTGCTATTTTCACAAATTTGGTGCCCACCGATTTCGCTTTATTGTTTACATTCGAGTAACATCTAAGATAGCAAGGAGCGCTCGGATAAATGAGTGGCATCCACCTGGTTAGAAAACTCACGTGAAACACATAACGATACTGTCATGTATCCAATATTAACAAAGTTAACATTCAAAATGGAGAATTTCTTGGGTTTTATTGGTTCCCAACGTTTCTCGGCTGACCTTGTATTATCGCTAATTGTAAACAAACCTTATATAAAAATATATAAAACATACCCATGGACTTACATCGACGTTTTCACAGGTTCAAATCCCAACAAATCTAATTTCTGTCGACAAATTTGTTTCTAGGATCGGTTGGAGTTTTGATCATTCTGTTTAAATCATACAGTAAACCGATCATAGCTTACATAATTGGGAAGATATCTGTGGAGACATGTGTTACGTTCTCTTAGGACACCATTACGATATAAATAAACAATTTTGACGATTTTGGAGTTGGGTTCTAACGTTTTGTCATCATTATACAGTTATCCGATCTTAACTTACGTTAATTGTGAGGTAAGCTGAAAAGACATGTTTTAAATTCGAAAAAGACACTATAAATATTTAAAATACAGAGACGCTTTCAAATTGTAGTCAGACTTTTCTTCATCATTGACCTTTAACCGATCATAAATCACGTTAATTGTGGATCAAGCTGAGAAGACGTATGTTAAGTTGTTCAAGGAAATCATAAAGACGTAAAATACAATGACGATATTGGGTTGTGATATCGTGATTAATCCACTTTATATTTTACACCATTGTGCAGCCAACAACCAAAGCCATAAATAATATTACTCAGTATGTCTTTGAGCCAACCGATCGCCACTTACTTTAACAGTTGAGCGAGGTGAAGAAAAGTGTGGAACATTATCCCACGTCACTATCAGAATGGTTGTTGGCGTCACTATAACGTCGTGGCTTTCGTTCACTAGCGACACGGCTACGTCTATCTCGGGTGCTGTGACGTCAACAAGAGCGTCAATAACGCGGTAGTATACGACGCCTGTGTACTGGGTAGTGAGGTCACTGAAGTACGGGGCGAGACACGAACGTCTGAGGAACTGGGTCCTGTATTCACCATTGGACGGGATCGAGTATGTCTCCAGTCCCTTGCCGAAGCAAACAAGGCCGTTCGGGCATATCTGAAAAGAAACTTGGGAATTATGATGTGTATACTGTGTCTACTTTCTCTAAGGAATGGTGAATGTCTGCATTTTTTTGTCAATGTAATTTGGTTTCGTTATAATGATTACTAGTGCCATTATCATTGCCACATTGCCATAATGTCATCATCATCATCATCATCATCATCATCATTTTCTTCTTCTTCTTCTTCTTCTTCTTCTTTTGCTGCTGCTGCTGTTGCTGTTGCTGCTGCTTTGTCTTCTCTTTTCTCCATCTATTTTTTTCTTGTTGTTGTTGTTGTTGTTGTTATTGTTGTTGTTGTTGTTGTTGTTCTTGTTGTTGTTCTTGTTCTTGTTGTTGTTCTTGTTCTTCTTCTTCTTCTTGTTCCTCTTGTTCTTGTTCTTCTTGTTCTTGTTCTTGTTCTTGTTCTTCTTGTTGTTGTTGTTCTTGTTCTTGTTCTTGTTCTTGTTCTCTTTGTTCTTCTTGTTCTTGTTCTTCTTGTTCTTCTTGTTCTTGTTCTTCTTGTTCTTCTTGTTCTTGTTCTTGTTCTTGTTCTTCTTGTTCTTGTTCTTGTTCTTGTTCTTGTTCTTCTTGTTCTTGTTCTTGTTCTTCTTGTTCTTCTTGTTCTTCTTGTTCTTGTTCTTCTTCTTCTTGTTCTTGTTCTTGTTCTTGTTCTTCTTGTTCTTCTTGTTCTTCTTGTTCTTCTTGTTCTTCTTGTTCTTCTTGTTCTTGTTCTTGTTCTTCTTGTTGTTGTTGTTGTTGTTGTTGTTCTTCTTCTTCTTCTTCTTCTTCTTCTTCTTCTTCTTTCTCTTCTTTTTCTTCTTCTTCTTCTTCTTCTTCTTCTTCCTCTTCTTCTTCTTCTTCTTCTTCTTTTATCTTTTCCATCCTTTACTTTTTCTTCTTGAAGTATGACTGATAAAATTTTACTTTTCGTTAATTCATCATCGGCGTGCATGTTGGTTTTGTATCAAACAAGCCGAACCGACAGTGATAAGTATAACTTGCTATAAATTGAGACAAGATAGATAATTTTACTCCGGACAACGGTATTAGAAAATTCGTTCATTATCTTTCCCTTTCTCTCACAATTGTCATTTATTCGTAAATAATAAATCTAGGAAAAGTATGATACATTCGATTAAAACCAAAGCTTAGTGTTTTGAAAGCTAAGATGGGTGCAAAAAAATGCGATTTATAAACTGATAACAAAAAAATGGTGTGAATGTGAACCTAACATTAACACGGCATTAGATTATGTAGAAATATCAAAAGCAAATTAAGCATTTGAATTTAACTGTATTCACATATACAGTCAAACCATATCCCATCGGAAATATAAACTTTCTGTTTTATCAGCTACTAGTGAACTTGAGGTGAGAAAACCTGTCGTATAGCTTAAAGACACATAAAAGGAGACTAATGCTATATCAAACTATATTATTTGGTAAACTTTTGATCAGATTCAAACAGTTATCACCAGAAAACCCCACCAGCACGACTAAAACTTGAAAGTCAACCAGAAATAACCCAGATTAGCCAGTTTGATAATTCAGATTATGTTATTTTTTCACCCCTGACCTTGACAGTTATCACACAAATCTTTGAACCGACCAATCAGAATTCGTTATTTTGAATATGTAAACAAACAGGTTGTTGATAAACATGATTGAAATGGAGACAACTATATTTCAAGCACAAAATAACTTATGTTAAAGGAGTCTATTTTATAGGGTCTCAGTGCACTTGTAAATACATTCTCATGACTTTTATGAACATGAAAAAAGAACTCCATATGCTTTTCAGTAATTTATTTGTACTCATCTCCTTTTATGTGCCTTTAAGCATGGGATAAATCATAGTAAAAATAGAAAATACAATATTTGAAGCCTAAAAGGACTTTATTCAACTGTTTCTTTCTACCAAGACATTGACAAAAAATAGATATACGTATACCATTATTCAACAACCATAAGCGAAAATTGAAACTAATTTTTGGTTTTGAAAATGTACGAAATGTAACCAAACAATAACGGTATTTGACCAGTTTATTGCAGACGACTCCTGAAAACAGTGTGGGAAAAGGAGAAATTGTTCTTGACGAGCAATGTGTCCTTTTCCAACAATGTTTTCTGCCCAATCAGAAGACTATTTTTCAATTTCATCACATTTCGAAATGTCGTCTGAGAACTCTTCCAATTTGGGACAGTCGAAAATGTGGCGTTTGGTTAGGGTTAATCGTCATAAGACAGTTTTTCGAGAGAGCGGCTGTGACTATGACGAATGCTCTATAATTTGTAGGTAGGGTCGGGTGTATAGGATAGGTCGTGAAGGGTCTAAATGTTATCAAATTGCGATCATAGTCATAAATGAAATGTGTGTGTACTTTTATTAGTTCCTTTGCCCCCAAATGAAAAGTACATTTTTGATGTAAATGTACGTTTATCATTATTTTTAGTATCGATCGTTCGTACAAACTCAGGCCTTACATGCAATTGTGTTCGATTTTGTTCTGTTCTGATAAAACGCTGTCAGACGAAATTGTATATTAGATCACATGTGTGGAAATATGGCGATATAGTGCCATATATTCAGAAAAATATATATTTCATATTTGTAACTGTATGTTACATGTTATCATTTTATAGGAAGGACATCGTTTTAAATGGATTGAAATATCAATCTGTAAGATAGGCGCTTTAATTGAAGAGAATAATTGACGGTAAAGAATTGATCCTTTACAACATTTTTGCTTGTTCGTTGTACTTGGGTTTTTCTTGTTTATGTCTTAAATTCTAAAAATACAGTGAGTATCATACATTAACCCTTTCCCAAACACAGCATTTTCGACTGTCCCAAATTGAAAGAGTTTGCAGACGACATTTCAAAATGTGATGAAATTGGAAAATAATCTTCCGATAGGGCAGAAAACATTGTGGGAAAAGGAGAAATCGCTCGTTACGAGCAATTTCTCCTTTACCTACAATGTTTTCTAATGTCGTCTGCAACAAAGTGGTCAAATGTCGTTATTGTTTGGGAAAGGGTTAAACATACGCATATCTCCCTGTCAACCAGAGGAAAACATATGGGAAATAAAGGCATGATGGTTAATTCATCAACAACAACTGAATTGTTTATTTGTGTAACCCGTATATACTTATGCAAACATCCTAGCCAGACGCCAAGTAAACTTGCAGCTGGCATGTGACTTAACCTGTTTGCTACCCTGAGTATATATCCTTATCAAAATTAAGTATTTAAGGTTTTGAAAAGCAGACGAAACAAAAATCTGTTTTTAGAAAATTACCCATGATTCTTGGTTTTTTGTGTGCAACAAATTAACAATTCACCACCCAAATCTTTGGAACAGATAAAAAGAAAAGAAATAGATGATATTTCAAAGTACAATTGAATGATTTAATTTCTGCTGTACTCACGAAAACATCTTCGAAAGTTTCTCCTTGAAGTGTGACGTTGTAGTTGATATCTATTGCCTCCGAACATGCATCGTCAGAGCCAGTAAGGATATTGTCAAAAGCAGGTCCGAACTGGAAAGGTAATCCTATAGGGAAAGGAAACAGAGAATCATGTGGTACTGTACATTATGCAAGTATGCGCATCGGTCAGGGTACCGAATTACTAAACATTTGACGCTAAAAGTGTGCGTAAGTTGAAAATAACTTTCCCTCTTATTTCAATATAGAGCTAAGTAATATTGCGAAGTGACACATTATTGGAATCGTCTCTACGAGACGCTTCCAATGATGTGTCACATTGTAATATTGTTCCTTCATTTAGGAATTCTTTTCATGTTTGTCAGTTTTGACTAACGCAAATATTTTCCTTGGGTTGTTGAGTAAAACGGTGTCCTGGGGTCGAACAGAATACTATGTGGTACTGTGCACTATACAAACATGCGCATCTGGATACCGTATTACTAAACATTTAACGCTAAATATGTGCGTGAGTTCAAAATAACATTCCGTCTTATTTCAATATAGGGCTGAGCAATATTGCAAAGCAACGCATCATTGGAATCGTCTCTACGAGACGCTTCCAATGATGTGTCACATTGTAATATTGTTCCTTCATTTAGGAAACTTTTCATGTTTGTCAGTTTTGACTTACGCAAATATTTTTTCGTAAGTTGTTGAAGAAAACGATGTCCTGGGTCAGAAACGAAGATTCGTCTCACTTCATCAGTGGAATGCGTTTAACCAATTACATCACTTTGAAGCCTTTGAAAACCATTGTAACAAAGGGATAACTTGATCTATCCCTTTAACCCTTTCCCAAACACAGCATTTTGGACTGTCCCGAATTGAAAGAGTTTTCAGACGACATTTCAAAATGTGATGAAATTGGATAACAATCTTCTGATAGGGCAGAAGACATTGTGGGAAAAGGAAAGATTGCTCGTTACGAGCAATTTCTACTTTTCCCACAATGTTATCTTAAGACACCTGCAACCAAGTGGTCAAATGTCGTAATTGTTTGGGAAATGATTAAACCAATGACTTCATCCAATTTCATAACGCAAATTTTTTTTTACCTTTGTTTTGGTGCTTGAAAGGTAGATTTGCTTTGTATTATTTGTAGTGTAATATATCTAACGTTCAATTTTGAAAGCTTTACGTTGAATTAATACACGGATTTCTCACATCAATAAACATTTGTCCTTGATGAAATAACTTTCTTTTCGTCAATGTTCTTCCTTTTAGTGAAAAGATAATATTGGTTTTGATTGTTTGAGGATCAACGCACTACCTACATTTGTTCAGTTATATGGATGAGACAGTTATTTATTCATGCATCGTGGGAGCCCTACAGCTAAAACTAAGATATTGTGTCTTTCCCAAGGACACCCCAAGCGGCATATTATGTAAGGATCTATTATTGAGAGCTTTCTGTCCGACTATAAAACTTTATTATCATGTTAGCTGATTTATGTTTATTAATACCATTACAAACACGCATGCGGCTGTTTAGCACAGGATTGATGTCGTATACTGTATATCCTATACTATTAACCCTAATAGCGCTGAAACCGAATTCATGCTGCTACTCTGAGTATCTTTCCTCGCCAAGATTGAGCAGATATTTAAGGTTTAGGTAAGAAGACGACACAAAAATCTATCGTTAGAAAACTACCCAGCATTGTAAAGGTTAAGGCGTAGTTCTGTATAGATTAATATTTATTGCTTGCATAAATTGATATTTATTGCTTGTTTGTACCAAACCTCGATAAAGCAATAAAATTTTGTTTGTGCTTAATGCAATCCGATAACACATAAAAGTATTTGCACATCAAAATCAAATGTTAAGTCAAAAATAAACACTTTAAAACATGAAGTCCCTTATAGTACATATGCTTTTGAGGGACTCTGTAACAAATTGTTTTCTGTGAGTATCGAATGTTTCAATGGTGATTTAAACATTCCACTAAAATGCCTTATATGATCCGTTCCTTCTCAAGTTGCTGACCACCTTTCTTTCCATTACATAAAGCGAAAGCTTTAACCCTTCACCAAACGCCAAATGTTCGACTGTCATGGCTGACAGGGGCGAAAACATTATGGGAAAAGGAGAGATTGCCCTTTACGAGCAATTTCTCCTTTTCTCACAATGTTTTCTGCCCTATCCGATGATTCTTTTTTAATTTCATCACATTTTGAAATGTCGTCAGCAAACTCTTTCAATTTGGGACAGTCGAAAATTTGGCGTTTTGTAAAGGGTTAAGGCATACCTGCATCTTTACCAATGCAGAATTTATTATGTTCAGAATTGTGTCCCCCATATCACCGAAAACTCACATGCATACATCGAAATTTCAATTCATCATACTCATTTCACATGCTGAAGTAATAGTATCGTCATTGATTTCAAAGGATAAAACATAACAACATGATTAAAGTGACCCCACGAACGTTTCAACGAATGGGTTAGACCTTAACACGTCAAATAAGATTTTTGAGTGGCATGTGTTAAAAGCACAGCGCGTGCTTGTTTGTAAACAAATAAATCCTATTTATGGCATACCTCTAAAAGGACCTGGGGGAGTTGTTGTTCTCCTAGATGTTGGCGTAGCCTCTGTGGTAGCAGTTGATGAAGTTGTTGACATGGTTGTAGAACTAGTTGTTGTTGTAATAGTAGATGAACTAGTTGTTGTAGGTGTAATTGTTGATGTAATGGTAGTTGAGCTAGTTGTTGTAGGTGTAATTGTTGATGTAATGGTAGTTGAGCTAGTTGTTGTAGGTGTAGTTGTTGATGTAATGGTAGTTGAGCTAGTTGTTGTAGGTGTAATTGTTGATGTAATGGTAGTTGAGCTAGTTGTTGTAGGTGTAGTTGTTGATGTAATAGTAGATGAACTAGTTGTTGTAGGTGTAGTTGTTGATGTAATGGAAGTTGAGCTAGTTGTTGAACTTGATGTAAAACTACTTGTTGGTGTAATTGTCGAAAGTAAAGACGAAATAGGTGTTGATGTTAAAGTAGTTGATACCAGTGTAGACAGTGATGTCGAAATGGGTGTCTGTATGATAGAAGTCGGAATCATTGTCGACAGGAATGAAGACGTTGGTGTCGGTGTTGCTATAGTTGTTGAAATGAGTGTAGACAGTGATGTAGAACTGGGTGTCTGTATGATAGAAGTGGGAATTATTGTCGACAGTAACGAAGACGTTGGTGTCGGTGTGGTTATAGTAGTTGATATGAGTGTAGACAGTGATGTAGAACTGGGTGTCTGTGTGAAAGATGTCGGACTTATTGTCGACAGTAATGTAGAAGTTGGTGTCGGTGTGGTTATAGTAGTTGATATGAGTGTAGACAGTGATGTAGAACTGGGTGTCTGTGTGAAAGATGTCGGACTTATTGTCGACAGTAATGAAGACGTTGGTGTCGGTGTGGTTATAGTAGTTGATATGAGTGTAGACAGTGATGTAGAACTGGGTGTCTGTGTGAAAGATGTCGGACTTATTGTCGACAGTAATGAAGACGTTGGTGTCGGTGTGGTTATAGTAGTTGATATGAGTGTAGACAGTGATGTAGAACTGGGTGTCTGTGTGAAAGATGTCGGACTTATTGTCGACAGTAATGAAGACGTTGGTGTCGGTGTGGTTATAGTAGTTGATATGAGTGTAGACAGTGATGTAGAACTGGGTGTCTGTGTGAAAGATGTCGGACTTATTGTCGACAGTAATGAAGACGTTGGTGTCGGTGTGGTTATAGTGGTTGATATGAGTGTAGACAGTGATGTAGAACTGGGTGTCTGTGTGAAAGATGTCGGACTTATTGTCGACAGTAATGAAGACGTTGGTGTCGGTGTGGTTATAGTAGTTGATATGAGTGTAGACAGTGATGTAGAACTGGGTGTCTGTGTGAAAGATGTCGGACTTATTGTCGACAGTAATGAAGACGTTGGTGTCGGTGTTGTTATAGTAGTTGATATGAGTGTAGACAGCGATGTAGAACTGGGTGTCTGTAATGTGGGACTTATTGTCGACAGTAATGAAGACGTTGGTGTCGGTGTGGTTATAGTGGTTGATATGAGTGTAGACAGTGATGTAGAACTGGGTGTCTGTGTGAAAGATGTCGGACTTATTGTCGACAGTAATGAGAGTTGGTGTCGGTGTGGTTATAGTAGTTGATATGAGTGTAGACAGTGATGTAGAACTGGGTGTCTGTGTGAAAGATGTCGGACTTATTGTCGAAAGTAATGAAGACGTTGGTGTCGGTGTGGTTATAGTGGTTGATATGAGTGTAGACAGCGATGTAGAACTGGGTGTCTGTGTGAAAGATGTCGGACAGTAATGAAGACGTTGGTGTCGGTGTGGTTATAGTGGTTGATATGAGTGTAGACAGTGATGTAGAACTGGGTGTCTGTGTGAAAGATGTCGGACTTATTGTCGACAGTAATGTAGAAGTTGGTGTCGGTGTTGCTATAGTAGTTGAAATGAGTGTGGACAGTGATGTAGAACTGGGTGTCTGTGTGAAAGATGTCGGACTATTGTCGACAGTAATGAAGACGTTGGTGTCGGTGTGGTTATAGTAGTTGATATGAGTGTAGACAGTGATGTAGAACTGGGTGTCTGTGTGAAAGATGTCGGACTTATTGTCGAAAGTAATGAAGACGTTGGTGTCGGTGTGGTTATAGTGGTTGATATGAGTGTAGACAGTGATGTAGAACTGGGTGTCTGTGTGAAAGATGTCGGACTAATTGTCGACAGTAATGAAGACGTTGGTGTCGGTGTGGTTATAGTAGTTGATATGAGTGTAGACAGTGATGTAGAACTGGGTGTCTGTGTGAAAGATGTCGGACTTATTGTCGACAGTAATGAAGACGTTGGTGTCGGTGTGGTTATAGTGGTTGATATGAGTGTAGACAGTGATGTAGAACTGGGTGTCTGTGTGAAAGATGTCGGACTTATTGTCGACAGTAATGAAGACGTTGGTGTCGGTGTGGTTATAGTGGTTGATATGAGTGTAGACAGTGATGTAGAACTGGGTGTCTGTGTGAAAGATGTCGGACTTATTGTCGACAGTAATGAAGACGTTGGTGTCGGTGTGGTTATAGTAGTTGATATGAGTGTAGACAGTGATGTAGAACTGGGTGTCTGTGTGAAAGATGTCGGACTTATTGTCGACAGTAATGAAGACGTTGGTGTCGGTGTGGTTATAGTGGTTGATATGAGTGTAGACAGTGATGTAGAACTGGGTGTCTGTGTGAAAGATGTCGGACTTATTGTCGACAGTAATGAAGACGTTGGTGTCGTTGTGGTTATAGTGGTTGATATGAGTGTAGACAGTGATGTAGAACTGGGTGTCTGTGTGAAAGATGTCGGACTAATTGTCGACAGTAATGAAGACGTTGGTGTCGGTGTGGTTATAGTGGTTGATATGAGTGTAGACAGTGATGTAGAACTGGGTGTCTGTGTGAAAGATGTCGGACTTATTGTCGACAGTAATGAAGACGTTGGTGTCGGTGTGGTTATAGTGGTTGATATGAGTGTAGACAGTGATGTAACATGTGATGTGTAATGGTGTCGTGTGATGTGGGTGTCTGTGTGAGATGTCGGACTTATTGTCGAAAGTAATGAAGACGTTGGTGTCGGTGTGGTTATAGTGGTTGATATGAGTGTAGACAGTGATGTAGAACTGGGTGTCTGTGTGAAAGATGTCGGACTAATTGTCGACAGTAATGAAGACGTTGGTGTCGGTGTGGTTATAGTGGTTGATATGAGTGTAGACAGTGATGTAGAACTGGGTGTCTGTGTGAAAGATGTCGGACTTATTGTCGACAGTAATGAAGACGTTGGTGTCGGTGTGGTTATAGAAGTTGATATGAGTGTAGACAGTGATGAAGAACTGGGTGTCTGTGTGAAAGATGTCGGACTTATTGTCGACAGTAATGAAGACGTTGGTGTCGGTGTGGTTATAGTAGTTGATATGAGTGTAGACAGTGATGTAGAACTGGGTGTCTGTGTGAAAGATGTCGGACTTATTCTCGACAGTAATGAAGACGTTGGTGTCGGTGTGGTTATAGTAGTTGAAATGAGTGTAGACAGTGATGTAGAACTGGGTGTCTGTGTGAAAGATGTCTGACTTATTGTCGACAGTAATGAAGACGTTGGTGTCGGTGTGGTTATAGTAGTTGATATGAGTGTAGACAGTGATGTCGAAATGGGTATCTGTGTGAAAGATGTCGGACTTATTGTCGACAGTAATGTAGAAGTTGGTGTCGGTGTTGTTATAGTGGTTGATATGGGTGTAGACAGTGATGTAGAACTGGGTGTCTGTGTGATGGAAGTGGGAGTTATTGTCGACAGTAATGAAGACGTTGGTGTTGGTGTGGTTATAGTAGTTGAAATAAGTGTGGACAGCGATGTAGAACTGGGTGTCTGTATGATAGAAGTGGGAGTTATTGTCGACAGTAATGAAGACGTTGGTGTTGGTGTGATTATAGTAGTTGAAATGATTGTGGACAGCAATGTAGAACTTTGTGTCTGTGTGATAGAAGTGGGACTTATTGTCGACAGTAATGAAGAAGTTGGGGTCGGTGTGGTTATAGTAGTTGAAATGAGTGTAGACAGCGATGTAGAACTGGGTATCTGTGTGATAGAAGTCGGACTATTCGACAGCAATGAAGACGCTGGTGTTGGTGTGGTTATAGGAGTTGAAATAAGTGTAGACAGCGATGTAGAACTGGGTGACTGTATGACAGAAGTGGGAGTTATTGTCGACAGTAATGAAGACGTTGGTGTCGGTGTTGCTACAGTAGTTGAAATGAGTGTAGACAATGATGTAGAACTTGGTGTCTGTGTGAAAGATGTCGGACTTATTGTCGACAGTAATGAAGACGTTGGTGTTGATGTGGTTATAGTAGATGAAATGAGTGTAGAGAGCGATGTAGAACTGGGTGTCTGTATGATAGAAGTGGGAGTTATTGTCGACAGTAATGAAGACGTTGGTGTCGGTGTGGTTAAAGTAGTTGAAATGATTGTAGACAGTGATGTAGAACTTGGTGTCTGTGTGAAAGATGTCGGACTTATTGTCGACAGTAATGAAGACATTGGTGTCGGTGTGGTTATAGTAGTTGAAATGAGTGTAGACAGCGATGTAGAACTGGGTGTCTGTATGATAGAAGTGGGACTTATTGTCGACAGTAACGAAGATGTTGGTGTCGGTGTTGCTATAGTAGTTGAAATGAGTGTAGACAGTGATGTAGAACTGGGTGTCTGTATGATAGAAGTGGGACTTATTGTCAACAGTAATGAGGACGTTGGTGTCGGTATGGTTATAGTAGTTGAAATGAGTGTAGACAGCGATGTAGAACTGGGTGTCTGTATGATAGAAGTGGGACTTATTGTCGACAGTAATGAAGACGTTGGTGTCGGTGTTGCTATAGTAGTTGAAATAAGTGTAGACAGTGATGTAGAACTGGGTGTCTGTGTGAAAGATGTCGGACTTATTGTCGACAGTAATGTAGAAGTTGGTGTCGGTGTGGTTATAGTAGTTGAAATGAGTGTGGACAGCGATGTAGAACTGGGTATCTGTGTGAAAGATGTCGGACTTATTGTCGACAGTAATGAAGACGTTGGTGTCGGTGTGGTTATAGTAGTTGAAATGAGTAAAGACAGCGATGTAGAACTGGGTGTCTGTGTGAAAGATGTTGGACTTATTGTCGACAGTAATGAAGAAGTTGGTGTCGGTGTTGTTATAGTAGTTGAAATGATTGTGGACAGCGATGTAGAACTGGGTGTCTGTGTGATAGAAGTTGGACTTATTGTCGACAGTAATGAAGAAGTTGGTGTCGGTGTGGTTATAGTAGTTGAAATGAGTGTAGACAGCGATGTAGAACTGGGTGTCTGTATGATAGAAGTGGGAGTTATTGTCGACAGAATTGAAGAAGTTGATGTCGGTGTGGTTAAAGAAGTTGATATTAGTGTAGACAGTGATGTAATACTGGGTGTCTGTGTGATAGAAGTGGGAGTTATAGTCGACAGAAATGAAGACGATGGTGTCAGTGTGGTTATAGTAGTTGAAATTAGTGTAGATATCGATGTAAAACTGGGTGTCTGTGTGATGGAAGTGGGACTTATTGTCGACATCAATGAAGACGTTGGTGTCGGTGAGGTTATAGTAGTTGAAATGAGTGTGGACAGCGATGTAGAACTGGGTGTCTGTGCGAAAGATGTCGGACTTATTGTCGACAGTAATGAAGAAGTTGGTGTCGGTGTGGTTATGGTAGTTGAAATTAGTGTAGACAGTGATGTAGAACCGGGTGTCTGTTTGATAGAAGTAAGACTTATTGTCGACAGTAATGAAGACGTTGGTGTCGGTGTGGTTATAGTAGTTGAAATTAGTGTAGACAGCGATGTAGAACTGGGTGTCTGTGTGATGGAAGTGGGACTTATTGTCGACAGTAATGTAGACGTTGGTGTCGGTGTGGTTATAAAAGTTGAAACGAGTGTAGACAGCGATGTAGAACTGGGTGTCTGTATGATAGAAGTGGGAGTTATTGTCGACAGTAATGAAGACGTTGGTGTCGGTGTTGCTATAGTAGTTGAAATGAGTGTAGACAGTGATGTAGAACTGGGTGTCTGTGTGAAAGATGTCGGACTTATTGTCGACAGTAATGAAGAAGTTGGTGTCGGTGTGGTTATAGTAGTTGAAATAAGTGTAGACAGCGATGTAGAACTGGGTGTCTGTATGATAGAAGTCGGACTAGTCGACAGCAATGAAGACGTTGGTGTCGGTGTGGTTATAGTAGTTGAAATGACTGTAAACAGCGATGTAGAACTGGGTGTCTGTGTAACAGATGTCGGACTTATTGTCGACAGCAATGAAGACGTTGGAGTTGGTGTGGTTATCGTAGTTAAAATAAGTGTAGACAGCGATGTAGAACTGGGTGTCTGTATGACAGAAGTGGGAGTTATTGTCGACAGTAATGAAGACGTTGGTGTCGGTGTGGTTAAAGTAGTTGAAATGAGTGTAGACAGTGATGTAGAACTGGGTGTCTGTGTGAAAGATGTCGGACTTATTGTCGACAGTAATGTAGAAGTTGGTGTCGGTGTGGTTATAGTAGTTGAAATGAGTGTGGACAGCGATGTAGAAGTGGGTATCTGTGTGAAAGATGTCGGACTTATTGTCGACAGTAATGAAGACGTTGGTGTCGGTGTGGTTATAGTAGTTGAAATTAGTGTAGACAGCGATGTAGAACTTGGTGTCTGTGTGAAAGAAGTGGGACTAGGTGACAGTAATGAAGACGTTGGTGTCGGTGTGGTTATAGTTGTTGAAATGAGTGTAGACAGTGATGTAGAACTGGGTTTCTGTGTGATGGAAGTGGGACTTATTGTCGACAGTAATGTAGACGTTGGTGTTGGTGTGGTTATAGAAGTTGAAACGAGTGTAGACAGCGAAGTAGACCTGGGTGTCTGTATGATAGAAGTGGGAGTTATTGTCGACAGTAACGAAGACGTTGGTGTCGGTGTGGTTATCGTAGTTAAAATAAGTGTAGACAGCGATGTAGAACTGGGTGTCTGTATGACAGAAGTGGGAGTTATTGTCGACAGTAATGAAGACGTTGGTGTCGGTGTGGTTAAAGTAGTTGAAATGAGTGTAGACAGTGATGTAGAACTTGGTGTCTGTGTGAAAGATGTCGGACTTATTGTCAGCAGTAATGAAGACGTTGGTGTCGGTGTGGTTATAGTAGTTGAAATGAGGGTAGACAGCGATGTAGAACTGGGTGTCTGTATGATAGAAGTGGGAATTATTGTCGACAGTAACGAAGATGTTGGTGTCGGTGTTGTTATAGTAGTTGAAATGAGTGTAGACAGCGATGTAGAACTGGGTGTCTGTATGATAGAAGTGGGACTTATTGTCGACAGTAATGAAGACGTTGGTGTCGGTGCTGCTATAGTAGTTGAAATGAGTGTAGACAGTGATGTAGAACTGGGTGTCTGTGTGAAAGATGTCGGACTTATTGTTGACAGTAATGTAGAAGTTGGTGTCGGTGTGGTTATAGAAGTTGAAATGAGTGTGGACAGCGATGTAGAACTTGGTATCTGTGTGAAAGATGTCGGACTTATTGTCGACAGTAATGAAGACGTTGGTGTCGGTGTGGTTATAGAAGTTGAAACGAGTGTAGACAGCGATGTAGAACTGGGTGTCTGTATGATAGAAGCGGGAGTTATTGTCGACAGTAATGAAGACGTTGGTGTCGGTGTGGTTAAAGTAGTTGAAATTAGTGTAGACAGCGATGTAGAACTTGGTGTCTGTGTGATAGAAGTGGGATTAGTCGACAGTAATGAAGACGTTTGTGTCGGTGTGGTTATAGTTGTTGAAATGAGTGTAGACAGTGATGTAGAACTGGGTGTCTGTGTGATTGAAGTGGGACTGATTGTCGACAGTAATGTAGACGTTGGTGTTGGTGTGGTAATAGAAGTTGAAACGAGTGTAGACAGCGATGTAGAACTGGTTGTCTGTATGATAGAAGCGGGAGTTATTGTCGACAGTAATGAAGACGTTGGTGTCGGTGTGGTTATAGTAGTTGAAAGGAGTGTAGACAGCGATGTAGAACTGGGTGTCTGTATGATAGAAGTGGGACTTATTGTCGACAGTAATGAAGAAGTTGGTGTCGGTGTTAATATAGTAGTTAAAATGAGTGTAGACAGTGATGTAGAACTGGGTATCTGTGTGAAAGATGTCGGACTTATTGTCGACAGTAATGAAGAAGTTGGTGTCGGTGTGGTTATAGTAGTTGAAATGGGTGTAGAGAGCGATGTAGAACTGGGTGTCTGTGTGATAGAAGTGGGACTTTTTGTCGACAGCAAAGAAGACGTTGGTGTTGGTGTGGTTATAGTAGTTGAAATGATTGTGGACGGCGATGTAGAACTTGGTGTCTGTGTGATAGAAGTGGGACTTATTGTCGACAATAATGAAGAAGTTGGTGTCGGTGTGGTTATAGTAGTTGAAATGAGTGTAGACAGCGATGTAGAACTGGGTATCTGTGTGAAAGATGTCGGACTTATTGTCGACAGCAATGAAGACGTTGGTGTTGGTGTGGTTATCGTAGTTGAAATAAGTGAAGACAGCGATGAAGAACTGGGTGTCTGTATGAGAGAAGTGGGAGTTATTGTCGACAGTAATGAAGACGTTGGTGTCGGTGTTGCTACAGTAGTTGAAATGAGTGTAGACAATGATGTAGAACTGGGTGTCTGTGTGATAGAAGTCGGACTAGTCGACAGCAATGAAGACGGGGGTGTCGGTGTGGTTATAGTAGTTGAAATGAGTGTAAACAGCGATGTAGAACTGGGTGTCTGTGTGAAAGATGTCGGACTTATTGTCGACAGCAATGAAGACGTTGGTGTTGGTGTGGTTATCGTAGTTGAAATAAGTGTAGACAGCGATGAAGAACTGGGTGTCTGTATGAGAGAAGTGGGAGTTATTGTCGACAGTAATGAAGACGTTGGTGTCGGTGTTGCTACAGTAGTTGAAATGAGTGTAGACAATGATGTAGAACTGGGTGTCTGTGTGAAAGATGTAGGACTTATTGTCGACAGTAATGAAGACGTTGGTGTCGGTGTGGTTATAGTAGTTGAAATGAATGTAGACAGCGATGTAGAACTGGGTGTCTGTATGATAGAAGTGGGAGTTATTGTCGACAGTAATGAAGACGTTGGTGTCGGTGTGGTTAAACTAGTTGAAATGAGTGTAGACAGTGATGTAGAACTTGGTGTCTGTGTGAAAGATGTCGGACTTATTGTCGACAGTAATGAAGACGTTGGTGTCGGTGTTGCTATAGTAGTTGAAATGAGTGTAGACAGCGATGTAGAACTGGGTGTCTGTATGATAGAAGTGGGAATTATTGTCGACAGTAACGAAGAAGTTGGTGTCGGTGTTGCTATAGTAGTTGAAATGAGTGTAGACAGTGATGTAGAACTTGGTGTCTGTATGACAGAAGTGGGACTTATTGTCGACAGTAATGAAGACGTTGGTGTCGGTGTTGCTATAGTAGTTGAAATGAGTGTAGACAGCGATGAAGAACTGGGTGTCTGTATGATAGAAGTGGGACTTATTGTCGACAGTAATGTAGAAGTTGGTGTCGGTGTGGTTATAGTAGTTAAAATGAGTGTGGACGGCGATGTAGAATTGGGTATCTGTGTGAAAGTCGTCGGACTTATTGTCGACAGAAATGAAGACGTTGGTGTCGGTGTGGTTATAGTAGTTGAAATGATTGTAGACAGCGATGTAGAACTGGGTGTCTCTGTGATAGAAGTGGGACTTATTGTCGACAGTAATGACGAAGTTGGTGTCGATGTGGTTATAGTAGTTAAAATGAGTGTAGACAGCGATGTAGAACTGGGTGTCTGTGTGAAAGAATGGGGACTTATTGTCGACAGTAATGAAGACGTTGGTGTCGGTGTGGTTATAGCAGTTGAAATGAGTGTAGACAGCGATGTAGAACTGGGTGCCTGTGTGAAAGATGTCGGACTTATTGTCGACAGTAATGAAGAAGTTGGTGTCGGTGTTATAGTAGTTGAAATGAGTGTAGACAGTGGTGTAAAACTTGATGCTATTGTTGTTGTATCGGTAGTGCCAAAACTATATTCTTGGGAGGTTTCTTTTACGCAACATGATAATGCAACCATCTGCAGGAGAAACTTGATGTGAAGCCAAGGAAGATATCCTAGAAAATCAAAACAAAAAAATCATTCATTACATATTGGCACAACCCCCTGACAAATCACGCATTTTCGAGCAATCGTAAAACACGTACAAATCGTTTCATGGATAATTGTACGTGTATTATTAGTTTCATATCACATACCGCCTTTTTGACCGAGCTATGGAAGCATAACGAAGTGTGTCGCATGCATATTTACAAAACTCTTTTCATCGAGCCTTATGTTGTGAGCTTTGTTATCAGAGTTTTCTTAATTAGGCGGTTCGAATGAGTACTGGCATTAAAGGGTTTGGACAAAAACGAGTTATACGCATTGGAAACAGAATAATATATCTTAACCATCCACTAATGGACAAACTGCTTAATTATTTACAAGTTTTTACTCCGGTATCAATACATACGTATCATGTAGATAATGATCTATCTGCTACAAAAATATACCAGTTTTTACTCTTGTATAAATACATACGTATCATGTGGATAATGAGCTATCTGCTAAAAAAATATACCAGTTTTTACTCCGGTATAAAAACATACGTATCATGTGGATAATGAGCTATCTGCTTAAAAAATATACCAGTTTTTACTCCGGTATAAATACATACGTATCATGTGGATAATGAGCTATCTGCTAAAGAAATATACCAGTTTTTACTCCGGTATAAATACATACGTATCATGTGGATAATATGCTATCTGCTAAAAAAATATACCAGTTTTTACTCCGGTATAAATCCATACGTATCATGTGGATAATGAGCTATCTGCTACGAAAATATACCAGCTTTTACTCCGGTATGAATACATACGTATCATGTGGATAATGAGCTATCTGCTATAAAAATATACCAGTTTTTATTCCTGTATAAATACAGACGTATCACGTGGATAATGAGCAATCTGCTAAAAAAATATATTAGTTTTTACTCTGGTATAAATACATACGTATCATGTGGATAATGAGCAATCTGCTAAAAGAATATACCAGTTTTTACTCCGGTATAATAAAAATACGTATCATGTGGATAATGAGCTATCTGCTACGAAGATATACCAGTTTTTACTCCGGTATAAAAACATACGTATCATGTGGATAATGAGGTACCTGCTACAAAAATATACCAGCTTTTACTCCGGTATGAAAACATTCGTATCATGTGGATAATGAGCTATCTGCTAAAAAAATATACCAGTTTTTACTCCGGTATAAATACATACGTATCATGGGGATAATGAACTATATGCTTAAAAAAATATACCAGTTTTTACTCCGGTATAAAAACATACGTATCATGTGGATAATGAGCTATCTGCTTAAGAATATATACCAGTTTTTACTCTGGTATAAATACATACGTATCATGTGGATAATGAGCTATCTGCTAAAAAAAAACCCAGTTTTTACTCTGGTATAAATACATACGTATCATGTAGATAATGAGCTATCTGCTGAAGAATATATACCAGTTTTTTCTCCGGTATAAATACATACGTATCATGTGGATAATGAGCTATCTGCTAAAAAAAAATTTACCAGCTTTTACTCCGGTATAAAAACATACGTATCATGTGGATAATGAGCTATCTGCTAAAGAAATACACCAGTTTTTACTCCGGTATAAATACATACATATCATGTGGATAATGAGCTATCTGCTAAAAAAATTTACCAGTTTTTACTCTGGTATAAATACATACGTATCATGTGATAATGAGCTTTCTGCTAAAAAAATATACCAGTTTTTACTCTGGTATAAATACATACGTATCATGTGGATAATGAGCTATCTGCTTAAAATATATACCAGTTTTTACTCTGGTATAAATACATACGTATCATGTGGATAATGAGATTTCTGCTAAAAAAATATACCAGTTTTAACTCCGGTTTAAATACATACGTATCATGTGGATAATGAACTATCTGCTTAAAATAATATACCAGATTTTACTCCGGTATAAATACATACGTATCATGTGGATAATGAGCTATCTGCTAAAAGAATATACCAGTTTTTACTCCGGTATAAATACATACGTAACATGTGGATAATGAGCTATCTGCTAAAGAAATATACCAGTTTTTACTCCGGTATAAATACATACGTATCATGTGGATAATATGTTATCTGCTTAAAAAAATATACCAGTTTTTACTCCGGTATAAATACATACGTATCATGTGGATAATGAGCTATCTGCTAAAGAAATATACCAGTTTTTACTCCGGTATAAATACATACGTATCATGTGGATAATGAGCTATCTGCTAAAAAAATATACCAGTTTTTTCTCCGGTATAAAAAAAAGACGTATAATGTGGATAATGAGCTATCTCACACGAAAATATACCAGTTTTAACTCCGGTATAAAAATATACGTATCATGTGGATAATGAGCTACCTGCTACGAAAATATACCAGCTTTTACTCCGGTATGAATACATACGTATCATGTGGATAATGAGCTATCTGCTAAAAAAATATACCAGTTTTTATTCCGGTATAAATACATACGTATCATGTGGATAATGAGCAATCTGCTAAAAAAATATACTAGTTTTTACTCCGGTATAAATACATACGTATCATGTTGATAATGAGCAATCTGCTAAAAAAATATACCAGTTTTTACTCCGGTTTAAATACATACGTATCATGTGGATAATGAACTATCTGCTTAAAATAATATACCAGATTTTACTCCGGTATAAATACATACGTATCATGTGGATAATGAGCTATCTACTAAAAAAATATACCAGATTTTACTCCGGTATAATTACATACGTAACATGTGGATAATGAGCTATCTGCTACGAAGATATACCAGTTTTTACTCCGGTATAAATACATACGTATCATGTGGATAATATGTTATCTGCTAAAAAAATATACCAGTTTTTACTCCGGTATAAATACATACGTATCATGTGGATAATGAGCTATCTGCTAAAGAAATATACCAGTTTTTACTCCGGTTTAAATACATACGTATCATGTGGATAATGAGCTATCTGCTAAAAAAATATACCAGTTTTTTCTCCGGTATAAAATAAAAGTATAATGAGGATAATGAGCTATCTCACACGAAAATATACCAGTTTTTACTCCAGTATAAAAACATACGTATCATGTGGATAATGAGCTACCTGCTACGAAAATATACCAGCTTTTACTCCGGTATGAATACATACGTATCATGTGGATAATGAGCCATCTGCTGAAAAAATATACCAGTTTTTATTCCGGTATAAATACATACGTATCATGTGGATAATGAGCAATCTGCTAAAAAAATATACTAGTTTTTACTCCGGTATAAATACATACGTATCATGTGGATAATGAGCAATCTGCTAAAAAAATATACCAGTTTTTACTCCGGTATAAATACATACGTATCATGTGGATAATGAGCAATCTGCTAAAAAAATATACCAGTTTTTACTCCGGTATAAATACATACGTATCATGTGGATAATGAACTATCTGCTTAAAAAAATATACCAGTTTTTACTCCGGTATAAAAACATACCTATCATGTGGATACTGAGCTATCTGCTAAAGAATATATACCAGTTTTTACTCTGGTATAAATACATACGTATCATGTGGATAATGAGCTATCTGCTAAAAAAAACACCAGTTTTTACTCTGGTATAAATACATACGTATCATGTGGATAATGAGCTATATGCTAAAGAATATATACCAGTTTTCACTCCGGTATAAAAACATACGTATCCTGCGGATAATGAGCTATCTGCTAAAAAAATATACCAGTTTTTACTCCGGTATAAATACATACGTATCATGTGGATAATGAGCTATCTGCTAAAGAATATATACCAGTTTTCACTCCGGTATAAAAACATACGTATCATGCGGATAATGAGCTATCTGCTAAAAAATATACCAGTTTTTACTCCGGTATAAATACATACGTATCATGTGGATAATGAACTATCTGCTTAAAGAAATATACCAGTTATTACTCCGGTATAAAAACATACGTATCATGTGGATAATGAGCTATCTGCTAAAGAATATATACCAGTTTTTACTCTGGTATAAATACATACGTATCATGTGGATAATGAGCTATCTGCTAAAGAATATATACCGGTTTTTACTCCGGTATAAAAACATACGTATCATGTGGATAATGAGCTATCTGCTAAAGAATGAATACCAGTTTTTACTCCGGTATAAATACATACGTATCATGTAGATAATGAGCTATCTGCTAAAAGAAATATACCAGCTTTTACTCCGGTATAAAAACATACGTATCATGTGGATAATGAGCTATCTGCAAAAGAAATATACCAGTTTTTACTCCGGTATAAATACATACGTATCATGTGGATAATGAGCAATCTGCTAAAAAATATACCAGTTTTTACTCCGGTATAAATACGTACGTATCATGTGGATAATGAGCTATCTGCTAAAGAATATATACCAGTTTTTACTCTGGTATAAATACATACGTATCATGTGGATAATGAGCTATCTGCTAAAAAATATACCAGTTTTTACTCCGGTATAAATACATACGTATCATGTGGATAATGAGCTATCTGCTAAAGAATATATACCAGTTTTTACTCTGGTATAAATACATACGTATCATGTGGATAATGAGCTATCTGCTAAAGAATATACCGGTTTTTACTCTGGTATAAAATCATACGTATCATGTGGATAATGAGCTATCTGCTAAAGAATATATACCAGTTTTTACTCTGGTATAAATACATACGTATCATGTGGATAATGAGCTATCTGCTAAAGAATATATACCGGTTTTTACTCTGGTATAAAATCATACGTATCATGTGGATAATGAGCTATCTGCTAAAGAATATATACCAGTTTTTACTCCGGTATGAATACATACGTATCATGTAGATAATGAGCTATCTGCTAAAAAAAATATACCAGCTATTACTCCGGTATAAAAACATACGTATCATGTGGAGAATGAGCTATCTGCTAAAGAAATATACCAGTTTTAACTCCGGTATAAATACATACGTATCATGTGGATAATGAGCTATCTGCTAAAAAATATAACATTTTTACTCCGGCATAAATACATACGTATCATGTGGATAATGATCTATCTGCTTAAAAAAATTCTTCTGGTGGTGCAGAAAGCATTGCGGGAAAAGGAAATAAATTCTCGTTATTAGCAATTTTTCATTTTCCAACAATGTTTTCCAGAATCGTCTGCAACAAAGTGGCTAAATGTCGTTAGTGTTTGGTAATGTGTTAAGACAATAGAATAAGATCGCGAAATTACAAATTGTTATTCCAAAGAAAAAAGAAAGCTATCTGCTATCAGCGACACCTTCATGTGTAAGATCGTATCTATGTAACAAATGGTGAAAGCCGTTTTCGGTGCGTATGCAATGAAGAGTGTCTCATACTGTTAGGGAGCATGTAGGTTTCAATTTTGATATTTTTGTTCAGGAAATCCAACATGGGTACATTTTATAAGCATAAAAAATAACATGTTTAACCCATTACCAAACATTAACGACATTTGACCAGTTTGTTGCAGACGACTCTGGAAAACATTGTGGGAAAAGAAGAAATTGCTCTTGTTTTTCAATTCGTAAAATTTTTGAAAATCTTGTCTGCAATCTCTTTCGAGTTGGGACAGTCGAAAATGTGGCGTTTGGTAAAAGGTTATATCATATTATAATTGAGAGGAAGACCAGTGGGGACAGCATCTGTGTTGATGCTCCCTGGATTTCAACAAATGATTTGCCGGGACAAAATTGAAAGCAACAAAGGACGACAATTTTAGCAAGAAAACGATATACTTTTTGTTTATATGATAACATTGGAGAAAACATTTGAATATTGGATAATACAATTTCTGTGTGTTCGTTGGATTTGGAATATATTTCTCGGCGAAATATTTCATATCTAAGTCTATGGCTCCGAAGCTTCCCTTTGACATTTATAGTGCAGACCATGTGGTTTGGAACGTTGATGTTTTTAGCTTTTATAGGTTTTTACCAGCACTGACAGGTTTTTTGTACCAGCCCTGAAAGTTTTTTTTACCAGCTCTGACAAGTGGTTTTTACCAGCCCTGACAGGGCTTTTTACCAGCCCTGACAGGTTATTTTACCAGCCCTGATTTTTTTTTTTACCAGCCCTGAGAGGTTTTTTTTTACCAGTCATGACAGGTATTTTTATTGGGTTTTATTAGCCCTGACAGGGTTTTCTTTTACCTGACCTGAGCGGGTTTTTTACCAGTCATGACAGGTATTTTTAAGGTTGTTTTACCAGGGTGGTTTTATAACCAGCCCGGACAATTTTTACCAGCTCTGACAGGTTTTTTACCAGCCCTGTTACGGCTTGGACCATCCGAGTTAGCCCTGGCAGGGTTTTAAATACCAACCCTGACAGGATTGTTACCATCCCGGACAGATTTTTACTAGCCCTGACAGGTTTTTTACCAGACATGCCAACTTTTTACCAGCCCTTAGAGTATTTAAGTTTTTTTACCAGCGCTAGTAGGGTTTTTATTACCAGCCCGGACAGTTTTTTTTTATTACCAGCCCTGACAGAGGTTTTACAAGAGACCAAGAAATGTTGAAGATATGTCAGCATTCTTCCATAGAATTGTTGCTAAAAGGCATTTTTATAGATTCTTTTTAGCAAGAGTGTCATGGTTGGAAGGCCGTTGTATGCTTAACATTTCATAGTCTCTTGTAGACACTTGCAAAAATCTTTAACATTTAAACACACAATACATCGAATAATTTTGGTAGGCTTTGAACCAGAATCAAACAAACAGATAAACAAGGCTTACCTTTTGCATGCCTCATTTTGAAAGGTTTCTCTCGAGGCGTTGACGAAGAGCACACCCTAATCGTCGAAATCTGAAATGACAAAGCATACTCTATATTGCAGCGAATTTGCTGATGCCAAATCTCACCTCAAATATTTATATTAGTCGATAAAAAAGCCATTTGGTATGACGAATTTGCATAGATTTCGAGAAAATGCATTATGATTTATTGATCGTGGTATTGATATATCGTACTAAACATCTTATGCAGAGAGTTTTCGTAAAATCAAACAAACATTCCCTCTTATTTCAAAATTGAGAAAAGAAAATGTCGCGGAGTGAAGTGTTACATCACAAAAGTGGACGTTTACTTACTTTACTTTTAGAATGCTGGGCACATTTCTATGTATAGATTTTTGTGTCGTCTGCTTTACAAAACCTTAAATTTTGATGAGGAAAGATACAAAGCGTAGCAAACCGGTTAGATCACAGGCCATCCGCCAATTTGATTCTCTCTCTCTCTCTCTCTCTCTCTCTCTCTCTCTCTCTCTCTCTCTCTCTCTCTCTCTCTCTCTCTCTCTCTCTCTCTCTCTCTCTCTCTCTCTCTCTCCCTTTTCTCTCTCTCTCTCTCTCTCTCTCTCTCTCTCTCTCTCTCTCTCTCTCTCTCTCTCTCTCTCTCTCTCTCTCTCCCCCTCTCTCTCTCTCTCTCTCTCTCTCTCTCTCTCCCCCCCTCTCTCTCTCTCTCTCTCTCTCTCTCTCTCTCTCTCTCTCTCTCTCTCTCTCTCTGTCTCTCTCTCTCACTCTCTCTCTCTCTCTCTCTCTCTCTCTCTCTCTCTCTCTCTCTCTCTCTCTCTCTCTCTCTCTCTCTCTCTCTCTCTCTCTCTCCCTCCCTCTCTCTCTCTCTCCTCTCTCTCTCTCTCTCTCTCTCTCTCTCTCTCTCTCTCTCTCTCTCTCTCTTTCTTTCTCTCCTTTTCTCTTTTCTCTTTTCTCTCTCTCTCTCTCTCTTTCTTTCTCTCCTTTTCTCTTTTCTTTCTCTCTCTCTTTCTCTCTCTTTTCTCTCTCTCTCTCTCTCTCTTTTTCTCTCTCTCTCGCTCTCTCTCTCTCTCTCTCTCTCTCTCTCTCTCTCTCTCTCTCTCTCTCTCTCTCTCTCTCTCTCTCTCTTCTCTCTCTCTCTCTCTCTCTCTCTCTCTCTCTCTCTCTCTCTCTCTCTCTCTCTCTCTCTCTCTCTCTCTCTCTCTCTCTCCTTCCTTCCCTTCATCTCTTGTTCCCCTCTCTCTCTCTCTCTCTCTCTCTCTCTCTCTCTCTCTCTCTCTCTCTCTCTCTCTCTCTCTCTCTTTCATTCTCTTTCGCATCCACATCCTTATTGTATATGTTCATTCTTAGGTATAAAGTTATATTCTGTTCTGTTCCATTATCTTAATTAGATCACGTATTTGTTAACGCCTCTCAAGCAATCAAATATTCAATACATTTGGCGGTCATTTACTTCGTTTTTCGTGTAGCCGTAAACCCTTGATCAAGTTTTACAAACTATCTGCGCTTTCAATTTACTAGCCATTATCATTGGTCGCACCCAGTTTTGTGATATTCGATTCGTTGATTCACTCTGGAACATTAGTGATTTCTTATCTGCAAATACTGTTTCCGCTGTCCAAACAAAATACATATTTAAACGTTCAAATTTTTCGATAAAAAGATCCGTTATTTACCACAAAATAACTAAATCTGAATTGAATTCGCAAATTATTCCCGCCATTTCAAGTTTTGGAATCGAAGACAAATGACGTTGTGAAAACGTAGCAAGTAAAAAGTAACTTCCATCATATCCATAAACACAATGTGTCATTGACTGATACTTCAGAATGCTACACAAAAGAAATGAACATTAAGGAATGCTTTGGAAATATAACAAAAACAATCTTATTAGAACATTCGCTCACTCGTTTCTGCCGCATAAAACGCCGTAAGCCGACGTGTTTTACTCCACACTCTTCAAAGGTGTATGTCTATTAAATGTTTCTTTTTATGTATATGTGTATACGTTGTAAATGTACATGTCATTTTCATAGTATGCATGTAAATATAGAATCGTTATAACTATTAGCCTATGTGCTTAATGTTGAAATAAAATTATGTTACGTTATGTATGATCGAAATTCGTCCTCATCACACGATGATAACAGAACATCAGAGCAGATCTTAATTTAACCCTTTACCAAACGTCAAATTTTCACTGTCCCAAATTCAAAGAGTTTGCATACGTCATTCGAAAATGTGATGAAATTGAGAAACAATCTTATGAAAACATTCAGGGAAAAGGAGAAATTGCTCGTAAAACATAGTTTGCATACGACACTTCATAATGTGATGAAGTTGAAAAACAGTCTTCTGGTAGGGTAGAAAACATTGAGGGAAAAGGAGAAGTTGCTCGTTAAGAGCAATCTCTCCTTTTCCCAAAATGTTTTTCAAGGTCACTGCAACAAACTGGTCAAATGTCGTTGTTGTTTGGTTTTGGGTTAACCCTTTCCCAAACAATAACGACATTTGACCATTTTATTGCAGACGACTCGTAACGAGCAATTTTTCCTTTTCCCACAATGTTTTTTGCCCTATCAGAAGATTATTTCATAATTTCATCACATTTAAAATGTCGTCTGCAAACTCTTTCAATTGGGACAGTCGAAAATGTTGTGTTTGGGAAAGGGTTAAAGGGATAGATCAAGTTATCCCTTTGTTACAATGGTTTTAAAAGGCTTCAAAGTGATGTAATTGGTTAAACGCATTCCACTGATGAAGTGAGACGAAACTTCGTTTCTGACCCAGGACATCGTTTTCCCCAACTTGTTGTTTGGGAAAGGGTTAATGGTGATACAAAAGCAATAGACTGGCGAAATGCGCACAGTTTACATTCATCCACGCGTTCTCTATCAAAACTATTAACAACATTGCTTTTCAGGGCTTTATGCTATCCGAATGACCGTGAATGTGAATAAGGAAAGTTATTTCTACAAACCGTGTTGGGCTTTCGGTTTAGTTAGCTATGCTTTATGCATTATAAATTCAGTTGCTCCCTCTCGACAGGTGAATAGTCAAAATATGTTAATCCATATTTTGGCTTACCCGCGGTCACACTGGGAGGTAAAGTGAGGTTATAAACTCAAAATTCAAAAACATTCACCCGTTACTGCATTAGCATATTGTACTAATTGAGTACAAACCCCAATATATGATCATGCGACATCTATAGAACCACTGCGAAAAGTCAATTGCGCCTGAATTGTTCTAACATCTATAGTACCACTGCGAAAAGTCAATTGCGCCTGAATTGTTCTAACATGAAAACATTTTTGTTGCCAAAATATCAATCCAAAAGTTATAAAATAGAAACTCATTTATTCTTCAAAAGCAGCTAAAAACATTCTTAGGTAGAACTCGACCAGCGGATGATTTGAGAAAGCAGTCAGGAGTCTTTCTGACTGGTGTGTTTGTTTGGTTGATTTGTTTAACATCGATTGTGAAAGAAGCTTAGTTAACCCTTTCCCAAACAATAACGACCTTTGACCACTTTGTTGCAGACGACCTTAGAAAACATTGTGGGAAAGGGAGAAATTACTTGTAACGAGCAATTTTTCCTTTTCCCACAATGTTTCCTGCCCTATCAGAAGATTATTTTCCAATTTCATCACATTTTGAAATGTCGTTTCTTTCAATTTGGGACGGACGAAAATTTGTTGTTCGGGAAAGGGTTAAGCCCATCGAGTCACTCTCGATGATTGCTTCCTGGATAATGCACCAGTACTCGGGCCGATTTTTGGGTTAGTTCCGGCAATTTTCGCGTCTCCTACCGGGGGCCCCGGACCCCCCGGTACAAGAGGACGACGCTCTACCTCTGTAACATTGTCGCCCCCGAATGACGAATTTTCAATAACGCAGTCAAAAGAGTTCTCAAAATAGTTTAACCAAGGTGAGAAAAACATGACCCCCTAATACAAGAAGAGTCTAAATATCGAAAAATCTAAAGAGGCAACCTATAAACCTCATCAAAAATTAAACCAACGTATTTCCATAAGATAAAGCAGTAAGTGGACTTTGATAAGAGTCATACCTGCAGGATTGTCACCAAAAACGGTCGGGAGACTTCCCAATCAAATATCCGACTTGGGAAATCTTAATTTGAGGTATGTTCTATTAAGGAATTGGGATAGTTTCCAAAATGAAAATCCCACTAACGAAACTTTCCATATAACAGCTTTGAGAATATAAAAAAAAGATATTCAGACTAACGAAATTGAACGCGGCTGGGAGATTTCCCCAAATAAAAAACCCAAATGACAACGTCTTGAACTAATGCGATCTGGGAACTCTCTAAAGTTACACTTCAAATTTTCACTTACTCGGTCTAGAAAACATTTTCAAGTGTCAAATAAGAATCCGATTCACGTTTTTCTATCTGATCTATTCATTGATGTATCTATTTATTCATTCAGGAACTCAGTATATTTCTCATGATAGAACCACAGTCACAGAATTTACAATAAAGCAGGTTCCTAAATAGAAATCCGAATTTCAGAAATTTTGATAAGGAAATCTGAACATTTTTCGTATCAAGATTCCGTCAGGTATTATTAAAGAAAAACGGTTGGAAGATTTATTTTTAAACAAAACAATTGGTAGACTTCCGCAAATAAGAATACGTATGGTTAAAGTTCATATAAAGAGTTTGGAAGATTTTCCAAAATAATAATTCATCTGGCTGTTTTTTTGTTTTTTTTTCAAATAGAATAAGAATCCGTCTTGCAGATCTATAAATGAAGCGCCCGGAATATTTTCCAAAACTAAGAATCTGCCTGTCTTATTTTTTAAATGAAGGAGTCAGAAGACGTCCACTAATAGGAATCTTTAAGGCAGAACTTGAATGAAGCGGCCTTAAGATACGCCAAAATAAGAATCTGTCTGACTGAGTTTTAATGAAGCAGTCGGGATATTATTCCGAAATAAGAATATGTGTGAAGGAATTTCCACCCAAGAAGGCCTAAGACTTTCCAACAAACGAATCTGTCTGGCGGGATTTTCAATGAAGTAGACGGGAGATATTAAAAAAAAGAACCCATCTGCCTAAATTTTCAATGAAGCAATCGGAAAAATTCCTCAATTCAAGAATCCGACTGGCGGAATCATTAATGAAGCGATCGGAAGACTTTCCAAAAAAAAAATCCGTTTGATGGAATCTAAATGAATCCGCAGGAAGATTTTTTCAATGTGAGACTCCTTAAGACGGAGTTTTCAAGATTTTTAAAGATAAGAATCTGTCTGGCGGAATTTCAATGAAGCAAAATGTAATGTAAAATTTCCCAAAATAAGAATCCGATTGGCAGTAGTGTTAATAAAGCGGTGGGAAGATTTTCCAAAGTAAGAATCTGTCTGACGGGGTTCTCAATGATGCAGTTTGAACATTTTCCCAAATTAAGAACCCGTCTGGTGGAATTTTTACTGAAGCAGTTCGAAGGTATTCCTGAATAAAAATCCGTCTGGCGGAGTTTGCAATTAAGCAGTCGTAAGATTTTCCAAACTAAGAACTCGCCTGGTATAATTTTTAATAACGTGATACGAAAGTTCTTTACAATAATATTCTTTTATTGAAAGGGCGGTAGACTTTCCACAATAATATCCCATCTGGTGGAATTTTTGATAAAGCGATCGGATGAGTTTCAAACTTAGAATTCGTCTGGTAGAATCAAAGAGAAAAGAAACGGTTAAACAAAAACCTTTACCTGATATATTGCAGAAATAGCCACACAGCAGCTTGGTGAGATTCCCCAATGAGAAATCGACTTGTGGAATGTTTAAAAGTAGTTTTAAAATGACCAACATTAAACAAAAATCCGATTCACAGACTATTTTTGAAAAAGAAAAACAGCTTAGAGACTTAAAAGACAAGTATTTTTCGCCCGTTAACCATTATAGTGCTGGAACCGACTTCATGATTATGCAAACAGGTTAGATCCAGGCCAGTCGCCAAGTAAATTGGTGGCTGGCCTTTGATCTTACCTGTTTGCTACTCTGAGTATCTTTCCTCCATAAAACTAAGTAGAAATTTAAGGATTTGGAAAATACTAAGCATTCTAAGTGTTAAGGGCTAATAAGAATTTACATTTACCCGATTTGTGTCTGTCAACTTTATTTCCGAAGTCTTCTCACGAAATGATAAATGCGTTGGTGTTCGCGGGCGAAACGCAAATTCGTGTAAAGTTATCACGTACAATTATTTTAAAGGTATTGGTCCGGATGTTTTTTATTCGGCCCACCGATTTGACAGTGCTTTCGACCGTGAAGTAGAGTTGAATGAATCGAGAAATCTATTTTAATCTCCCTATATAAGAAGAGAGTTGAGCTGCAAAGGTGGTTATATAAATTGTATCCATCCATGGCATCCAACAACGCTTTGCTTATTCGAAGTTTTTTTTCTTTTTCAAATTTATTTTCTTTTTTGAACTTGTTTGTTTCAAATCAATTGTGTAGCAAGTTAAAGAAATCTAGAATCGCATTTAAACCTAACTTTTAACCACCTACAGACGACATTTCTTTTACTTGAAGCAGACGACTTTAGAAAAGCTTTGTAAACATGCAAAAAACCTTTCAGTTCTGCTGTTGTGATGTGTGAATGGATTAAAAAAGAATTGTGACAAAGGAGAAATTGCTTGTGACAAGCAAGTTCTCCTTTTGCCACAATGATTTTTGAAAGTCGTCTGATACATGACGAAAGAATATGGTGTAAGGCGATAATGTGTTAATCGTTACTTATATTAAAGTACAGGAAAACTTGTTAAGAGGTGAGCCTATTGAACTGAGAAATTGACTGTTAAAGACACGTCGGCTGCTTAACACAAATTGATGTACACTATAAATCTAACAATGGGACTTTCTGAAGTGGTTGTCTAAGGCATGTTGGCTGCTTATGAGGGTGGTTGTTTAACGCAAGTTAGACTGTATGGCAATCGTACTCATCTGAATGAGATAGCTGAATTTCGTCTTGAAGTCAATTTAAATTGAAATACGCCAGTTAACCCTTTCCCAAACAAAAAACGACATTTGACCACTGTGTTGCAGAAAACTCTAGAAAACATTGAGCGAAAAGGAGAAATTCTTCCTTTTCCCACAATGTTTTCTGGCCTATCAGAAGATTATTTTCCAATTTCATCACATTTTAAAATGTCGTCTGCAAACTCTTTCAATTTGGGACAGTCAAGAATTTGTTGTTTGGGAAAGGGTTAAGACAGCGTTTAGGTTAACTCAAATAGTTGCTAAATCTTATGTCAGCAAAAAATATTGTGTACGAGTTCATTTCTAGATCGTTACTGTTTCTCCGTCCGTCCATCTGTCTGTTTCTCCGTCCGTCCATCTGTCTGTGTCAGTCAGTCAAGGCATATTTGATTAATGGAAACTTTATCATTCGAGAACCAAAATGAGATTTTGCGTAAGGACCATATCCCCTTTGGTTGATAACATTTGACTCAACTCTCAGATGAAATCAACATATTCTGTCAGAAGGGTAAAGATGGGCTTAAGAAACCGTGAAAATACTTCAGCAATATGATTGTTGCAACATACCCTATCTTAATAGTGTTGGCACGTCAGATCCCTTTACAAAGAAAAATCATCATTCTTCCAACGCCATTTACATTAAAGGAGTGGTTTTCACCCAAATTATTTAAATTAATTCATCCGTGAACACAAGTCCAATTAAATCATTTTGTAAGGTAGACTTCCTTTTTCGTCCTAATGTAAGTCACCTGCTAACCAGATCGTTTCGAATTTTGAGATAGGTCCAATAAGAAAGCAAACGCATTCCTTTTGTGTTTGTTTCAACCTTCATATTTTAGAAAACATGCTCCAACATCTTATGTTAATCACTCTCGATTAACCCTTAACAAAACACCAACTTTTCGACTGTCTCAAATTGAGAGAATTTGCAGACGACATTTCAAAATGTGATGGAATTGAAAAAAAATCTTCTGATAGGGCATAAAACATTGTGGGGAAAGG
This sequence comes from Cerastoderma edule, assembly GCA_947846245.1. NCBI lineage: Eukaryota > Metazoa > Mollusca > Bivalvia > Cardiida > Cardiidae > Cerastoderma > Cerastoderma edule. Next base: position 7,087,069 of record OX401410.1, on the reverse strand, counting down.
AGAAAATGCTCGTTAAGAGCACTTTCTCTGTTTCCCACAATGTTTTCTAGAGTCGCCTGCAACAAACTGGTCAAATGTCGTTATTGTTTTGTAATTGGTTAAGCTTCCTGTACAACGACGTAGAATAACGAAGGATCGTTTATTTCACACCGCTTCTCATTAGATTTGAACCAACAACCCTTGAATACGGAGACCGATGCTACACCTCAATATCTACGTAACTTTAAAACTGGATAACATTTTGCAGTATGACTTATGATTTTTTTTTCACTCATATCCATTGAGTATCGAATGATTTTTATTACTGGATGCTTCGTGGCGTGACAATCACATGATGAAAGGTGCAAGTTTTAATATAAGGTGGGAGGTGTTACCTCTTTTCCAGCTTTTGGCAGTTGACCGTCATATGATGTTTCTGTTTTGAAATCATTAGCTTATTGTTCTTTAAATAACATAATTTTATTCAGCATTAAACATCAAAAAACATGTTAATATCTTACAAAATAGTCAAGATGTTACCGTCAACCATAGAGAGTCAGTTTATGGCTAAATTGATTGAGAAATACAACAAAACTCCAAAGTATCTTATCCCTATAGACAAGTACATGTACTTCATTATCATCGAATATTCTCATCATTAGTTTAGCGAAAAATGTTTGTCAATAGCTTAAGTTTTCTTAAGCACTTACAATCTTTTTGCATTTAACCTGACTATAGGTTTAGTGGAAATCGAATGCAAGAGCTTTCATATTTTATTCAGCATTTACAACTGTTTTATACTGAACAAGTATAAGTGTTAAAATGTAAATCGTTAGTTCAGCGTTAAATGTCTGTCAATAGCTTAAGTTATCTTTAGCACTTACTATCTTATTGCATTGACCCGACACATGTTAAGAGAAAATCGCATCTAAGAGCCTGTGTGTTTCAGAAGGCGCTTACACTGGTTTTGCACCGAACACGTTTTATTAGAATACAAATATTTCTTTAAGCATACAATTAGTTTTAATCTAAATCATTTTTGTACTGAACATTTGTATAAAAAATACAATTAGGATTCTTTTAATTCTTTTTTGCACTGATCATATTTCATAAGCAAACTTTGTATAACTTGATGACATGACGTCATAAGAGCCCCATGACGTCATGTTTACACCATTCTCAACTTATTTTTTCCTTTTTTCTCGTGTTTTATTAACATCTTGTTTGTTTGAAAGAATACGTAAAGGTAACAGAATAAATGGAATAGATGGTTGGTGTCTTTGAATGGGAAAAGTTATCGGGCTCGGCTTCGGATTATTATCCGTTTCGCCTTCGGCTCACCGGATAATATTCCTAAGCCTTGCCCGATAACATTTCCGATTCACGACACCAACCATCTATTCTCTTTGTCTATAGGATAGGTGATTTTATTGGAATAATAGTCTAATTTAAAATCTTATGTAAAACAGTTTTAATGGAAGATAAGCAATCATTTGGTCTTCCTTTATTATTGTCGTAAAATGTTGATTTACCTTTATTTCAAATACATATGGTATGGTTATTACTATATCAATAAAGCTGACAACAATCAGTTTGTCAAATGGTTGAATGAATTTGACCGTCGTTTGTTTGAGAGCTTCACAAATGAATTTGGTCAGACTTATCAACTGTTTTTTACTGTTATTTGACTTTAGAATACTAATAAATCGAAACATGTTTGGGCGAGTATATCGTGACCGTTTAACCCTTTCCCAAACAATAACGACATTAAACCACTTTGTTGCAGACGACTTAAGAAAACATTGTTACGAGCAATTTCTCCTTTTCCCGCAATGTTTTCTGCGCTATCAGAAGATTATTTTCCAATTGCTTCACATTTTGAAATGTCGTCTGCAAACTTCTTCAATTTGGGACAGTCGAAAAGTTGTTGTTTGGGAAAGGGTTAAAAGTCAAAAAGAGTGGGTAAACCAATAGGATGGCTGTCGAACATTGACAAATGATGGCCTAGGATGATTTATCCGGAATGCGAATCGGGTCACCCAATTTTACTTCAGCACACAGAAAGAGCGAATGATAACCCCACCTCACACAAACATAGTACAACAGCATTCTATATATATATATCCCAATATATGATATAACCAGTTATTGACCAATCAGAGACAAAGATGATCTACAAAGGCGCAATTTGTTTAAAACGTTTAACCCCAATCTATTTCAAGGGCGTAGCTCACTCATTCTAGGTAGTGAAAAAATTCAGCCTGAAATCGCTCAGGTGCGTTCTGGCATGTATTTGAGAGCACAAAAATATTTTCTTTCAACCCATTACCAAACAATAACGGTATTTGTCCAATTTTTGCAGGCGAATCTGGAAAACATTGTGAGAAAAGTGGAAATTGCTATTTACGAGCAATTTCTCCTTTACCAACAATATTTTCTTTCCTATCAGAATACGTTTTTTTTTCAAATTCATCGCATTTTGAAACGTTTTCTGCAAACTCTTTCACTTTAGGACAATCGAAAATTGGGCGTTTGGTAAAGGGTTAAGCAGGAATTAGAGGCGCGTTCTGTTGCGTTTATTTCTTCTTCTGTTTGCTCCCTGAAATAAAAGTGTAGGCCCGTACCTAAAGTGCATACACCCACGTATTTATGTTGACCAAGTTCGTGCGAACTAAGCCCCTCAGCGCTGTGTCACATTCGGAATACCTCGGCCTTTTCTTAAAATAAACTATATCTACCGACTTGTTACGGGGATTGCCGAGTAGATGCGATTGTGCTGTGTCATTAATGACGTATAAACGGGGAATGTACTCCACGGTCACCGACTTTCTAAATTTGGATTCACGCCTCACAACCTCCCAGTCATGCATGAGCTATTTTGTACTCGAGTGAGAATCAGAGGGCCACAGGAAAACGAGGCATTTTGCATTATCGAATTGCCTGTGCAATTTTTGTCTTAGAATAACAAGATCAGACGATCAAATAATACATGGGAGTGTAAACAAATGCTTTCCGAAATAGCTCAGAACGAAAACACGAAAAACTGCGCTTTACAAATAAAATGTATTTGAAACAGGTTTTAGTGAGTTATGGTTTAGCCAAGGAGTTGCAAGCAATAACATAGTAATGCACATTCTCAGACAAAGGTTAGGGGTAATTTTATGCAAAAATGGGAAGAGGAGTTAAAATTAAGTTCTAGAGCGACCATATACAACCTTTGTGTGATCTTTGACAGGCCAATACTACTTAGACAACTTAAAACAATCAAAGTATAAAAATGAAAAAAAAAAATCAGAATTTCCATTCATGGATTAGAATTAGATATAGGCGCTGAAACAAACCCCAACACACATAGATCGGGGTGAAAATTCAAAACATGTATAACACAGGAATACGAATTTCACTTGTTATCATAATGCCCCTTTTATGGCGATTTTCGATAAATGTATGTAAACAGATTTTACTGGTTGCGACCAAATACCTCGAAATTTACGGCCTCATTAAGAGACATCACACAATATCAATTCTATGCCTTTGGAAATACATCTACTACGCCAAAACTGAAGGAAACCATTCTATGCCTTTGGAAATACATCTTCTACGCCAAAACTGAAGGAAACCATTCTATGCCTTTGGAAATACATCTTCTACGCCAAAACTGAAGGAAACCATTCTATGCCTTTGGAAATACATCTTCTACGCCAAAACTGAAGGCAACCATTCTATGCCTTTGGAAATACATCTTCTACGCCAAAACTGAAGGAAACCATTCTATGCCTTTGGAAATACATCTTCTACGCCAAAACTGAAGGAAACCATTCTATGCCTTTGGAAATACATCTTCTACGCCAAAACTGAAGGAAACCATTATATGCCTTTGGAAATACATCTTCTACGCCAAAACTGAAGGAAACCATTCTATGCCTTTGGAAATACATCTTCTACGCCAAAACTGAAGGAAACCATTCTATGCCTTTGGAAATACACCTTCTACGCCAAAACTGAAGGAAACCATTCTATGCCTTTGGAAATACATCTTCTACGCCAAAACTGAAGGAAACCATTCTATGCCTTTGATTATATATCATCCTCGCCAAAACTGAAGGCAACCATTCTATGTCTTTGGGAATACATCTACTACGCCAAAACTGAAGGAAACCATTCTATGCCTTTGATTATATATCATCCTCGCCAAAACTGAAGGCAACCATTCTATGTCTTTGGGAATACATCTACTACGCCAAAACTGAAGGAAACCATTCTATGCCTTTGATTATATATCATCCTCGCCAAAACTGAAGGCAACCATTCTATGTCTTTGGGAATACATCTACTACGCCAAAACTGAAGGAAACCATTCTATGCCTTTGATTATATATCATCCTCGCCAAAACTGAAGGCAACCATTCTATGTCTTTGGGAATACATCTACTACGCCAAAACTGAAGGAAACCATTCTATGCCTTTGATTATATATCATCCTCGCCAAAACTGAAGGCAACCATTCTATGTCTTTGGGAATACATCTACTACGCCAAAACTGAAGGAAACCATTCTATGCCTTTGATTATATATCATCCTCGCCAAAACTGAAGGCAACCATTCTATGTCTTTGGGAATACATCTACTACGCCAAAACTGAAGGAAACCATTCTATGCCTTTGATTATATATCATCCTCGCCAAAACTGAAGGCAACCATTCTATGTCTTTGGGAATACATCTACTACGCCAAAACTGAAGGAAACCATTCTATGCCTTTGGAAATACATATTCTACGCCAAAACTGAAGGCAACCATTCTATGCCTTTGGGAATACATCTACTACGCCAAAACTGAAGAAAACCATTCTATGCCTTTGATTATATATCTACTACGCCAAAACTGAAGGCAACCAATATTTTCCTTTGATAGTACATCTACCTCGCCAAAACTGAAGGAAACAATTCTATGCCTTTGAGAATACATTTCAGGGAGCATCAATTTATCTCAATATGTACAGTTTGTATTGACTTACGACCTTTTTTATACGACTTCAACACGATTATATTTAGTTGCACACTGCCCTTTTCATAAATGGCCTACCTGGGTGATTCCTTCATGAAATTTTAGGTATTTACAAACCCTTTTTTGTGGGGTGTGGGTGGGGTGGGGATGGGTGGTTTCAATTGCGATGCCTTCCACAATCTTGTTACCATTGTAAATGGTTATATATCCACAGCTTAGGAGTAATGCAAATTAGAAAATAAGAATTTTGTAATTACGTAACCAAGGCCAAATATCCGAGATGGGTCGCTTTAACCGATCAAAACTGATTGTTGTTCATATAAATGTAATGGGCCTGCAGCATCTTTGACAAACGATCCAATAATCGCTCACGAAGTTCGTAGAGGTGTCCGAGTGTTTTCAGACTCACAAACAACGTAAGCGATCAAACGCCCAAAATGTTTCGGGATGATCACACTGGTACTTCTTTGTTACTGTCGCGACACGACATTCGTCGAGGTGTTCGAATGTTTTCAGACACATCTAAAAACTATGTAAGTGATCAAACGCCCAAACGCCCAAAATGTTGCGGGACTATGATACTGGTACTTCTCCGACACTGTTTAAAGCATACCAGCGCTTAGAAAAACTGCAAAGCTGGGTAAAATGAGTTATTAATTATGATAGAATATAGCGAAAAATCACAGGATCATGACAATATAACACCTGTACTATTTACTATCTATTTTTAAAAGTGCTATTTTCATAAATTTGGTGCCAACCAACTCAAATCCATTGTTTATATTCGAGTAACTTCTTAAATAGCAAGAAGCGCTCAGATTAAAGAATGTTGATCCCCTAGTTAGAAATATCACATGAAACATATAAGAATACTGTCATTAATCGAATATTCACAACGTAAACATTCAAAATGGAGACTTTCTTTGGTTTTATTGGTTCCCCACGTTTTTCGGCGGATCTTGTTTTATCGCTAATTGTAAACACACCTTATAGTATTCACTCTTTTAAAAGCATCATGTGAACGTGATACAGTCTGAACTCCTCTGTAAAAGGAAAATTTAACATACTTTTAAGTTCATTCTAAATTGTTCTAGAACTTTCACAATTAAGTGTAAATGAGCGCAAGTATGACTTTAAGATATGACTTTACTCACATAATTCGTTAATATGTATCAAATGTGTGTGGTAATAATCATAGTTACATTTCGAAACCGTTTCCTTCATAGGGTTTCGATTATCGTTTTTATCTATTTTTTTTATTTTTTTTAAAAAAAATTTTTTTATTATTTTTTTTTTGTGATCGGTTTTGATCGTTACTTTAGACTGCTCGAATCTTAAAGCTTCGATTCCACCAGCTGCTTGAACTACAGAACATATAACAAATGTAATTGAAGTTATGTAATACAGGATTAAAATTTAAAAAAGAAAAAAAAACTTTTATCAAACACGAACGATATCATTTTAGTGTGTGATGTTTGGGAAACAACTTTGTGGTAAAATCAAAATCTGTTTGCTTCGGACAAATCTATGGTTCAATGCAATACTATAATAAGTGCTTCGTGTTTATGAAGCACTTACTATAGTGTTACATTTAACCCTTAAAATTCTCCTTTTGTTACAATTGTTCCTCATATCTGTTCTCAGATTGCGCCAAATGAACCCTTTACCAAGCATGATGACGTTTAATAGCATACTTAACGCACAGCGTGGGAGCGAACTTTTACTGCTTATGGTTTACAGTTTGATTTATGACGTGCTGTACTATTTTCAGACCTAATAAAGATAATTGGAATACTTTGATACTTTGATGCAGTCGATAACGAATGCAGCGTGGGCCGAAACGACAAAAAATAACGAAAAAAAAAAAACATGTACCAGTGTCGTTATGATACTTAAAAATGATAAATAGTGTTTGTGAAGTTTCGATAACAACCATGGTATTTAAGGTGCATGTCACAGATCTTATGTAATTTGGGACTTAAAAATCATATTCGTTAAAACTGCACACATACTGTACTGTTATATGATGCGCAATGAGTGTTGGAAGCAAAATAAGATCATTTTCATTTCTTTGAAGAGTATATACAGTTAATTGATGTATATTCTATTTCAAAAGCGTGACATCACTTTTAAGATCTTTTGCATATAAACTGTTCATACTAAGATACATCGATGCTTCCTGAATAAGTCATGCTTTCAATAGCTACTTTTAATTTTATATCAAACAAGTAAACAAAAACTGTATCGAATAAACAACATTTTATTTTGACTTTAAGATTTTCTCTTTTGTGAGCAAGCACTTTTAATGTTAAGAAAATGTATTTAGACTTATTTGAATATTTATGTTTGAGTTATACGTTAGAATCAAATACCGTTTTTCATATATACGTAAGTCTATTGAAATATGTAAAGGAGCAAATATTAGTTAACCCTTTCCCAAACAACAAATTTTCGACTGTCCCAAATTGAAAGAGTTTGCAGACGACATTTCAAAATGTGATGAAATCGAACCATATTCTTCAGAAAGAGCAGAAAACCTTGTGGGAAAAGGAAAAATTGCTCGTCACGAGCAATTTCTCCTTTTCCCAAAATGTTTTCTAAAGTCGTCTGCAACAAAGTGGTCAAATGTCGTTATTGTTTGGGAAAGGGTTAAAATAGCATAAGATCTTCAGTCTATAAATTGACAGTTCTTTCGCAAATGGAGTTGTGTAATCTATGCCCATATATAAAAGAGGTCCACGCCAATAGGCATTCTATTTTGAAAAGTATTGTGTAAAACTATGTTTTCTTCCTAAAATTACAAAAATAAGCGAGTTCTGATAACCACTTGTAACAGTCATTCTTCGTTTTCCACCGGACCTTAATTGCTTGTCCAAATATCAAAAAATGTGAAAGTCATGATGACATGTTGTTAAAATGATGCATTGTATGTAGCTGTGGTTATTCGAAATACAATTAAGATAGCAATTGAAAGAATGATTATTTCAGGACGGGTCAATTTATCTAAGTATGTAATTATCTATGCGTTAGATCATTAATTCCGTTCCCAAGCTTTTGGATTAAAACACACACCAACTCACTGTATGCAGTGTCTAAAACTTAAATACGTGTACTTGCTTTTTATCAGGGCGTTTAAAATAACGATTAAGCGGTTGCACAGTTTCAAAAGATTGTAAGATTAAGCTTTCTCAGATTTCCTCAAAAATGTAAACAAGCAGCTTTTACCCTTATAGGTCGGGAACCGACATCATTCTTATGCAAACAAGTTGGATCCAGGCCAGCCGCCAAGTAAATTGGCGGCTGGCCTGTGATCTAACCTGTTTGCTACTCTGAGTATCTTTCCTCGTCAAAATTAAGCAGATATTTAAGGTTTTGGAAAACAGACTACAGAAAAATCTATAATTTGAAAAATATCCAGCATTCTAGAGGTTAAACTTATGATCAATCTCGTATCTTAAGGCTTCACCTATTCGATAATATAATATCTGAGAAAATGTTTTAATCTCAAACAATGTCTAAGGAGTAAATTAGAGTTCGGAAAAATACTAGTTTCAACCAGTTAATGTATAAGTATCATATTACCTCAATGAATTCAAGTTGTACGCTACCGATCTGTCTACAACTTTGTAACATACACCACCATTATGGCGACATCATGAGCTGTTTTACAGTTAAAAGTTTATTGATACTATCTGCACATTTGCATATATCTGAGTTGAGGCGCAGTAATAATAAGAAAAAATACACAAATTTATGAAAATTTATCAGCTTGTAACGGGTGTTGCCAAAGTAATTTTTGGTTTAAAGTATTAGACGTGCATTAAACTTCATTTTATGTGTTATACAGTAATATTTTAAAACGAAAGACGACGATTTAATGACTTTGCACAAATATACAAAGTGCAGATCATGCCTGACTCGCATGCTTTGTTTTAAACGCTATGCAGTACTTGCACTTTAGTCATAAACATGGTACTGACAATAAATGACGGCACTGAAATTAATGATGTTACTGAAAATAACTAATGATACTGACAATAATTGACGGCACTGGCAATAAATGACTATACTTTGAATAAACTACGTAACTGAAAATAAATGACGGCACTGACAATAAATGACGGAACTGACAATAAATGACAGCACTGACAATAAAAGACGGCACTGACAATACTTGACAGAACTGACAATAAATGACGGTACTGACAATAAATGACGGTACTGACAATAAATGACGGTACTGACAATACATGACGGTACTGACAATACATGACGGTACTGACAATAAATGACAGCACTGACAATAAAAGACGGCACTGACAATACATGACGGTACTGACAATAAATGACGGTACTGACAATAAATGACGGTACTGACAATACATGACGGTACTGACAATACATGACGGTACTGACAATAAATGACAGCACTGACAATAAAAGACGGCACTGACAATACATGACGGTACTGACAATAAATGACGGTACTGACAATAAATGACGGTACTGACAATACATGACGGTACTGACAATACATGACGGTACTGGTTATACATGACGGAATTGACAATAAATGACGGTACTGACATAGTCCGAATGATCCAGACGTAAATATTTCACTCTATAAGTTGTGATTAAATTTTATTCATTAGACATTTGATTCTGCTTCCTGGAAACATAACCAGTTCTCGCGCCGAGAGTAACACTTTTTTTAATCCACATTCGGCGCGAGTACTGGTTATGTATCCATGAAGCAGAATCAAGATGGATTAATATACATTTGTAAGTTGTAAAAAAGATATTCACCATCGATTAAAAATAAATGAGTTTAAACTAAATTGCTTTTAATTTTAGTCCTTTCAAATACGGTGTTTGAGAAAATGGGTTTGTAAACTGTAAGAAGAATACGTTACTGTCTCATCCGAAATAAGCCGAATTTAGAGAGATCTTGAGACAAGATCTGTCAACTTGCACGGCAAGTTGTTTTTTACCTATTTCGATTAAATCTTGTTATTATCGAAACGGATATAAATGACAGATCCTGTATATCTGCTCCCGACCTGATTTGTCATTACCTCAATTGGTGGACGTGACATACGTAACAAATAAGATTGGGTAAGATGTGGTGTTGACATGTTATTCAATTACTTCATAGGCTTGTTAACGTTTTAACGTACATTTTGTCGAAATCTACAAAAAAAATCGTTAAAAACGAATAGTCATATTTGTTCAACCATTCTCTCCTTTTTTCACAATTCTTTTACTTATCTATTTAATTTTATTTTTATTTCTTTGACTATCGGTATATGACAATGTTATTTTTAATTCTAATTTTATATATTAATAGGCTTTGTATAGGATAATAGTCGTGTTAGCTTACCGAAATCATGCTCTGAATATCTTTTTTTTGTTTTCTTTTTCTGTCTTACTTACCTGTTTGGAATGGAGGGGCCTCGATGAAAATAGCGTTTTGGGTCGTATTGCTCAAATATACCAAAAGTAGAAAAAAAACGACGTAACTTAATCACATAAACAGAAGGAAAAAAGTGTAATCAGAACAGAAGACATTGTCCGGATGTACAGTTTTGGCGCGAAATAAGGTAGCTTGGGGTCCTGGGTAGCGTTTCACTAAACATTTTACGCTTAGAACTTGCTTAAGTTTAAAACAACATTCCCTCTTATTTCAACATTGAGTTAAGCAATATTGTAAATCAACACATCAATGGAATCGTCTCTTCTAGAAGCTTCCAATGATATGTCACATTTCAACACTTTACTTTTATTTAGGATATTATCCATGCATATCAGTTTTGACTTAAGCGAATATTTTCCTAAAGTCGTTTTCAAAACAGTACCCTGGTCCATGCGTATACCCCGCACTAGGTGGGAAGTATACGCACTGGCTAGGACCCCAGACTAGAAATAAGAGGACAACGTTTAACCCTTTTCCAAACAATAACGACATTTGACCACTTTGTTGCACACGACTTTAGAAAACATTGTAGGAAAAGGAAAAATTGCTCGTAACGAGCAATTTTTCCTTTCTCACAATGTTTTCTGCCCTATCAGAAGATTATTTTCCAATTTTATCACCTTTTGAAATGTCGTCTGCAAACGCTTTCAATTTAGGACAGTCGAATATTTGTTGCTTGAGAAAGGGTTAACTTATAGTAGAAGCATGCTAGACAATCGAATGTCATCATCTTTTACTTAATCATAAGGGACAATCACAGTACATGTGGTATACTATGTTGCAGGGTATTGTCCAATGTTCGAGTTTGCTTCGAGTTATTTTATTGCATCAAAACGGTAAAATGGTTCATGTCTAGATATTTTTCACATTCTATACAACAGTTTGGTGTGACAAACTTATCATCTGTAATGGCGTAAACAAATGTTGGTGTTTTTTTTTTTATCATTCTAAAAAGATAATTATTGGAGTTGGTCTAGATCAAAGCCATAAAAAAGTATATTAATAACCGCTTTGATTAATCACGCGTTAAATTAGTAAACAGTCTTCTATATTTTAACCCCTCGTGCAAACTACGTAATCATCTGGGTGGATGCTTTTTACTTTTTCGATCATTTTCTTTTTTAATATAAAGTTGCGCATTTAAATAAACCTAGATTTGGGACAACCCAAATGCTTCATTACGCATTATGTTAATCTTCCCTTTTTGCTAAAAAGATCCGAAATATCATTATAAAAGTAAAACTCCCCATGCAAAATTACTTGGGGATATAAAACAGAACAAAACAGAAAACAGAACTGTTCTGTTCTGTTCTGCTCATATAAAGTTGGGCATTTAAGTAGACCTAGATTGGGGACAACCCAAATGCTTCATTGCGCATTAAGTTAATCTTCCCTTTTTGCTAAAAAGATCCGAAATATCATTATAAAAGTAAAACTCCCCATGCAAAATTACTTGGGGATATAAAACAAAACAAAACAGAAAACAGAACTGTTCTGTTCTGTTCTGTTCTGTTCATATAAAGTTGGTCATTTAAGGAGACCTAGATTGGGGACAACGCAAATGCTCCATTGCGCATTAAGTTAATCTTCCCTTTTTGCTAAAAGGATCCGAAATATCATTATAAAAGTAAAACTCCCCATGCAAAATTACTTGGGGATATAAAACAGAAAACAGAACTGTTCTGTTCTGCTCATATAAAGTTGGGCATTTAAGTAGACCTAGATTGGGGACAACCCAAATGCTCCATTGCGCATTTTCACACCACATTTAATCTTTTGATTGTCGCCGCCATCTTAACAGGCCATTTTCGTTTCTAAGTAGAATGATGGTCAAGTGACATTTGTGGTGACAGTGATCAATCCCATAAAGGGAGATGACTGTGAAGAGTTTGGTCACAAGATGTTCTGTTAACTGAGAAATAAGCAACGATCACCGCTGCACTACATGTGTCCTCTTCAACCAACCTGTAGCGGAAGCAAGTGGAAACCATTGTGGCAAAAGGATAAATTGCTCGTGACGAGCAATTTGTCCTTTTGTCGCAGTGGCTTCTCCATATACTTGCTTCTATGTAAATCAAAATTCTTTCATCGCCCTCTGCTATCAAGGTTTATTCGGAACATTCATTATTTTTTTTTAAGAAATGTTAGTACGATGTTTAGTTTAAATAAAAAATAACAATTGCAGTTAGCGATTTGTCACGTATTCTTTAGATAATAAGGCGCAAGTATATCCCAATCTTGACAAATTATTTAAATTTAAGGTAATCTGCGTAATGGGTTTAGAAACTCATTCATGTGATTAAGTTTCTAGATTTCACCTGCTCTCTTCTCGATGCTCCGATTTCAAAGCGTTACCATAGACTGCTGGTTCGTTTAATTGCGTAACAAACCGAGCAAATGAACCTCTCAAATACACAAACACATCCGATCAGTGAAAGACATTTCCCACACTGAGCGGTTGCGTGTTGTCTATATATGTATATGTTACAGGGAAACTGTGAAATCAGGGATTTCGTGAAATCCCTGAAAATTTCAGCGATTTCATGAAATCCCTTATTCACTTAGGGATTTCGTGAAATTCCTAAAAATGTCAAGGATTTCACGAAATCCCTGAAAAAAGTCGTCAGGGATTTCACGAAATCCCTGAAAATAATTTGAAACGTATTTTTTTTTTTCTTTTTTCAAACTATTTTGCTTACGAAAAAATTATTAATGGAATTAAAAATAAGAATAACAATAAGGAAATATAAACATTTTAATATTTTTAGACATTTTTTTCGTAAACAAATGAATAATACCAGTGGCTTTATAAATCAGTTATTCAATACAAAAATGAATTAAGTTATTCATAGTTTGCTTATAAAACATGATCAGTGCAAAAATGAATTAAAAGAATACTAATTGTATTTTTATATAAATGTTCAGTACAAAAATGATTTAAATTAAAACTAATATTCAGTTCAAAATGAATTAAGGGAATACAATTTGTATTCTTATTAAACGTGTTCTGAGCAAAGCCAATGTAAGTACCTAATGAAACACACAGGCTCTTAGATTTTCTCTTAACATTTGTCGGGTCAATGCAATAACATTGTAAGTGCTAAAGATAACTTAAGCTATTGACAAACATTTACGCTGAACTAATGATTAAAAATTTACCCAATATACTTGTTAAGTGCAAAACAGTTGTAAATGCCGAATGAAATATAAAGGCTCTTGCATTCTTAGTCGGGTCAGTGCAAAAAGATTGTAAGTGCTAAAGAACAGGATATCCAATGACAAACAGTTTACACTGATTACTGATTATCATTTTTACTCTTATCCTGTTAAGCACGTCTTACATTGAGGTTGCACACAGCAAAGATCCAGATGATGAAAGTCTTGTTAGAGCTCCTTTATCTGAATCTGTACTGTTTGCCATTTGAAAATATTCGTTTGTCAAAGTTATCGACCATTTGTCTATATGTTGTCTTTAAAAGAAATGCACAACATTTATAATCGAAGATGGAGGAGTCAAAATAATTTATAATAACCAGTCACTAGTTGAAAGAATGGACTATTGGGAAGCAAATGCAAACACAAAAATAATATCATAATAATGTTTCATGCAAATATGTGTACATTTTACTAAAACTACAAACATGTTCAATTAAATGATACAAATTTAAGTGGAATGGAATGCTTACTCAATAATCCTTTAGTCCCATTAGCGCATGTTTGCACCCCTGATTTTTTTCTGAAACAAACGTAATAGGTAGAGTAAAGGCTCTATTTATTACAATAATTTCAGGTGTTTTACGTCTTGATTGTTTTATTAAATTGAACTTTTTGATGGTTTTAACAGAGGTAAAAACAGTGTAGTGCATTTAAGCACCTCTGAAAATTTCAGTTTCTAAAACCATTGTAATAAGTAGAGTAAAGGCTCTATTATTGCAATGATTTCAGTACTTGTGTTTTCAGTCTAGGTTTCTTTATCAAACTGCGCCATTTGGTAATTACAAAAGGCTTACCCTGGGGCTTAATGATTAAGTTGTCACTGGTTCCACTCATTACTTCAAATTAACTCCTGTTAGTTCCACTATAAACTTAACTTTCAAAAACCAACGTGTTAAATAGAGCATTTTCTCATGTGAAGAAAATGCGTTATTTTTAGACTAATTTTAGTACTTTTGGACCAGTTCAGATTCGTTTCATTTGTTAGTTTTCTTTCTGGTACATTTAGGAAAATGGTAACTAAGACTCTTTATATAGCCTGTTCATGATAGGCTGGTTAAAGCGTATAAGACTCACACTTAAGTACCTTATCATTTAGGGTTAACAGCACAGGCTTTATCACATTCACATCACAAAGTGACTTTGCATTATCACTTAAGTATTGTGTCTTAAATAATTGACAAACTATTGTTGAATTTTATTTTGACATGTTACACTATTGTAACATATACTGTTGCACATGCGTTGTGCTTTAAAACATTTTCATCTGTTTGTTTGACACTGCTTTTTACTCTTAGCACAATCACTGCGAAAGAAGCCCTGTCCACCAGAAGCTGTCAGTTTCAGCGCATGGCGAAGTGATATCACATTTTCTTTTGATATATCAGACTCCTGTTACAGATGTTGGAGACACACACTAAATTGGTTCCTAGAATATTTTCCTGCTAGAATACCCGATTTTACCGCTATTTTATATATGTCGTTTTCATCACGATCAACAATTACTCCAATAATATTTCTGGGGTCACCTCTTCCTCTATCTACTGTTGGGATGGGTACAGCAACATTATCACCTTTTTCACCAACAATTCAGAAACGTGGTTTATCTACCTTTGTAAAATCGGGCAACATTCGGAATACCTCCACTTCCGGGTAGTAATTTGAAGAGAAGAATGTGGACAAAAGGCAAAGGAAACGATCGCTTTCCATCGGATTTTGAACTTGATTAGTTTTATATTACAAAACTAAAGAATTACCTACACTTTATACATATTTTTTTTCCACCATCCTTCCAAAGTACAAGTGATTATAGGATGGATTGATTTTTCTACTCAATTAGTGTCACAAACAACTCAATTTACACCTGTGGGTGAGATGGAACTTCTGTCTGAAATGGTGTGAAAATTGGTAAAATAGACTGTAAACGAAAAGGGAATAAACCTTGTACATAACACTACGACTAGTGTCACTCAGTAACATGGGTGTAGGACAATTCCCCACTAGGACGATTCCCCACTAGGACAATTACCCACAGGACAATTCCCCACTAGGACGATTACCCACTAGGACAATTGCCCACTGGGACAATTACCCACTATTTGATATAAAACATTTATTCAAATAAATTATGTTTTCTTTATTTATAACGTAGATTTTGCGTTATTTACGTCATCTGTAATAATTAACAATGAAAATAAGAGTGGAAAATTATCAAAATAGAGATTCGAAGCGTTGTTCCTTTTTTGTCTGCAAAAATATATACTGAATAAAGAATTGTATAAAATTGATGTAAAAATTTATTATCAGTAGTATTGCAAAAGTCAAGTTAATATCAATGACCAATTAATTGGACTGTTGATTCAAAATTTTAACCTAATGTGAAATACTTTACTTTGCAAATATTGAAGATTCTAATCAAAAGACTCTTTGTGAATTCTTATGATATTTATTTTTTAAATGCTTACATATTTCAAGTAGATGGAATGTGGGGTCTAATGGGATAAAATATAAGGAAGCATAGGGATGATAAAACAATTCTAAAAGAATAAGAAATGAAGAATTAAGATGTGAAAATCCAACACAGACTGAAAAACATATACAATGTACATTATTGATATATCAAATATCAATTAAAGACCTCGTTAGCAACGTGAAGCTAAAGGATGATTAAAGTTGTGGAGCAAAGCAATCGTTTATTCAATCCAAATCCAAAATTAAAAAGCTTACCAAAATATAAATTTATCAATAAATCTGTTTTCAATTGCCTAAATCAATAGATGGGTTGATTATTATTGATAGGATAATTGAATTGCAATTCATTCTTTTCTACATTTACATTATGCACAAATAATATGCTTAAATCCATGATCACTGATTTTTTATTAGTTTTGATTTATTGCTTCAATAGTAAAGACTTATGAACAGATCAAAAGCTATATTTCTTTGCTATTATCTATTTAAAGTGCGGAATTGTCCTCATTCTCATTACAAAAAGATTTGTGAATGAACCAATCTTTTGACCTTTTTTTCAACCATGTGTTATTTGTTTGGCTATTGTAGTATAGATATATTTTCATGTGTAAATAGAAGATAATGGTTTGAAAATATATTTTAATACTTCTTTAATTCAGATTTTTGAAAAAAAAAGTTTTCTGACGATTTCATTTTACCAGTGGGGAATTGTCCTATTTGACACAAATGTGGGGTATCGTCCGGTGGGTAATTGTCCAGTGGGTAATTGTCCTGTGGGTTATTGTCCTAGTGGGTTATTGTCCTAGTGGGGAATTGTCTGTACCCCCAGTAACATATGGAATTAAAAAATAAAGGGTTGGTGCGAATTTGGGCGGATAAAGAGAATATCAAATGGACATCCGTGATATCGTATTACGTATATTATTTCCAACGTTATGCAGTTGACAAATAAAAGAAGCAATAAAACCCTCGACGTGAAAGATATGTATATTTTGAAGCTTGCCGAAATACACAGGCGCGCATCACATTATGTTGCGTTGACACATAGTTGTGTGTTTTATGGTTTCAATGCATGCCATTGGTTGCTAAATAAAGACGGACTCATATTTTGATTAGCGTTCCAAAGTCAGATAAGCATGAATTTGTCTGTTTGAAAACATTAATTCTGATTAGAGTGAATGGTATGGATATGTTTTAAATCAGAGGAATCTAACATTGACTCGCTAGGTGTAATCATTGTTTAATTCCGATCATTAAACATGAATAAAATCAATTCCATAATCTCTTATAAGGTAAATGTTATTTGTCACACTATTGCTCTTTCTACAGAACCCTGACTCTGGGGATGCCTGGGTTTGCCAAGAACCATGCTTAACTCTGGCCACAAGATTCTTAATTCTCTTATAACTTCTGCTGTGAATTCTGAGCCATTATCACTCTGTAGTATTGCCGGTGCACCAAACAAAAGAAAGATGTCCAGCAGTTGGAAAGCGACTTCAGATGCCCTTTTGGATGACAGAGGTCTGAGAGGTCTGAGAATGAAGAATTTTGTCAAATGGCATTGGTAAACCATTATCCACTTGAACTGACCCTGTGCCGATGATTGCATATCAATTAAATCAACCTGGGCGCCATTCGGAACACCTCGGCCATTTCTTAAAATAATAATTCTTATCTACCGACTTGTTACGGGGATTGCCGAGTAGATACGATTGCCTGGGCGTGGAAGTTATACGTAGCCAACACAATTGGTATAACAACTACACCAGTTGTCCTTGGTCTTTTTCTTTTCTCCTGACAAGCTTTACAGAAGGACTTGAATAGATTGATGGAATCTTCGGTAATATT
This sequence comes from Cerastoderma edule, assembly GCA_947846245.1. Taxonomy (NCBI): domain Eukaryota; kingdom Metazoa; phylum Mollusca; class Bivalvia; order Cardiida; family Cardiidae; genus Cerastoderma; species Cerastoderma edule. The sequence goes on along the minus strand of OX401410.1, from coordinate 7,069,078 downwards.
GGCATATTTCTGTCTCAAATACTTCGTCATTTTGTCCCGACCACCATGCCCAGTTGCAGTATGTGCTCTACTGATTATGTCAAAAGTATCCTCGATTGTGGCATAGTTTAGAGGCCTTTCTTCTGGTGAGATCTCTTCTTAATCAATTTCTCTACATCCCCGCAAACCAGAATTTCATATTTCCCCAGCAAATAATACTCCTCGCGAGTTTTTGATCTGTCTTTAATTTCTGTTTGTTTAAGCTGCTCGATGATACTGTAGTACTTGTTTTGGGGGATAAGATACTTTGGAGTTATGTTGTATTTCTCAATCAATTTAGCCATAAACTTAATCTCTATGGTTGACGGTAACATCTTGACTATTTAAAGAACAATAAGCTAATGATTTCAAAACAGAAGGGGCTGCTAAACTAGGATAGGAAAGCGCAGTGTGAAGCAGTTGAGTAGGTATTTTAATTGGCATATTAAATAACACACTACCCCTTTCACGTATTACCTTTCTATGACACCTGCAAGACTGAATTAACACACCTGGGGATAACTTAACAGGTAAGTGTCCCCTGGTTACAAACAACCCCTGTCATATCTCCTAGACCGTATGGATACTAACCCTTTTATGTAGTAAAGTTATTATTTTCTGTCGTCTGCTGTAAATACACGAAATAGGAGGAGGGGGTTATCGATGAATTAAACCGCTTTATGTTGCTTATATATAACACCAATAATTTCATATTAGGTAAACTAAATAATGTCTGTAATAAATTAAATCGCGGGTTTGGTGCAAAACTATTGTAATTCCTTCATAAAGTGAAGGACTTACAATATTTTTGCCACAAGTCATCGAAATGTAATATCAATAGATTAATAATAAGAGTTTGAATGGATTATTCAGGATTTCATTAATGTATAACATAAAACGTGTCAAATAATCTTAATAAGTATCTACATCAAAAGCGACGATGAACAACTTGTGAACAACTTATACTTATACATGTCTTAATGCAATTTAGGATATTTTAAAGTGTGAAAACAAATTTATAATGTAAAGGTTACTATAAATTGATTGATTACTATCACATTCCAAACTTTTTAATTTCATTTACGGTCCACACCATAATAGGTCTGCAACCAGCACATCAGTTATCAATCAATCAATTAATTATTTCAAACTTATAATGTTTATAGTCTGGAAGAGAAAGTTCAAAGAGAGGTGTAAAACGAATGAAAATAAATTCCGTTAAGCTGCATTTTCCTGTTTCTTCTGTAAGATATACGAGGGTTGGTAGGGAAGTTCGTGGACTGGTACTAGCAAAAAGATATTCAGCAGTATACATGTATAAGATGTATATAACTATTAAATTTGATATATTTTCTCCATAATGTATCAATTTCATGAATGTGTGATTAACATTTAAACAAATATAACATAAATCAATAATGTGGTAGTGCGTACCCGGAGCACGACAGCGTACAAAATGCGACGTCATGATAACGTCAAGATAAAGTTAAATGTCTTTTCAAACCTTCTCCGTGTAGTCGGCGGGTCTTTGAATGCATTGTATGGGTCTTTGTGCCCGTTTATTGTAGACAACAAGGTGTACCAGTAACTGTCGTAAGATTTTTTCCAGATTTTGAGTTTATGTCCATTCGGAATTAGGTGTTGAAGAATCGTGCTTTTCCGGTCCATGAAAAACATAATAAACACATATGTTTTCAATCACTTTTCTGCACTTGTGCCTTCTTCAGGGGAGAAGTCCTATGGGTTTTCGATATGAAGGACTGTGCTTTTGTCTCTGAATCGAAATGCCATAGTCATGTCCCGTTGGTTCTTTTATGCGATCAAGAAGCCTTCACCTTCGCGTTTGTTTTGTTTGATAAACATTTCTGAGCAGGGAACCCTGGCTTCCCCTTCATGGTCCTTCAGTGGTCGCGGAACCCAACGTGAGCACACCTATGACATTCCTAGTTCAACAGTTAAACGTCCATGTATAGTTGGCTTGGAAACACCTAACTCAAACGCTAATCTTCTCAAAGCGTGCCTTCTCTCATTGTAAAACCAAGTATTTTACTTTGTCTTTGATAGAACATTTGAGTACCGGTGGATGACCACATCGCTCACCATCTTCTATTGAATCTCTCCCTTAACTGTTTATGCCAGTCGAATGCTGGTGATCTGCTACATTTCTGAATTGTGCTGGAGCTCTTTAACATGTTGAACGCCTCAGTTGGTGTCCTATCTAGACCAAAGCAGTATTTAACAACCGACTTTAATTCAACGTCGCCAGTTGACGTCAAGGTTTCTTAAGTTTAAATTACGACCGCGGTGATGAAAATCCTTGTAACTTGTGAACGCGGAACCGAAATTACATCACAATTTTATGTCATGACGTCAGAGGTACAATATCACAGCAAACGAATTCGCAGAGATTTTTACAGGCGTGAACATTTTCTATTGAGTGATAAGTCAAAATGAAAAAGTTCGAATAGCATGTAATTTTTGACGTGCTCCGGGTGCGTCGACCCACGTTACTATGGGGACTGATAATTCGGCAAATACTTGACAAAACTTAACAGAACACCTGTTCTGAGTTGACAAAGAGTTATACAGTGTTTATAGAAAACATCAATGATTTATGACAGATAATAAAAAGATTATGATAACAGTCCACGAACTTCCCTACCAACCCTCGTAAAACTTGGTATACGGACATTTGCCCCCTTTTTGGTATAGGGCGGACATTTGCCCCCTCGCCGCTATGTAGAAGGCGGACATTTGCCACATAATCTTATTTTTTTTCAACTTGCTTGACCTGATCGTTTTCCGTTATGATTAGACAGGAATTTAAATGGAAATAATAATTTGATCAGACTCACATATCAATTTTGCTTATACGCCGATGGCACTTGGTCAATTATGCTCATCCAACCGTGAAACGACGGTATACGTTCATAAGTTAATTTAACCTGAATTTTTCATTTTCGGTTTAATTATTTCTCTTGTAATCAAATGTGTGATTGTCATACCGACACAAATTGGAATTACGTTTGTCTTCTTTGTTTTGATTGTTAGCCTTGAGTGACAAATCGGTAATAAGATTAATTTTTTTTTTTTCAATTCAATCCTTTATTTGGCAAAAACCAGCATATAAATGCCGTTGGCCAAGACAATATTTACAAATATGGTACAGACATATATAAATAAAAGACGTAAACATGTTAATATATACAAAAAAAGAAATAACAAAGATTATCAAATCACGAAAACATACAAGTCACGAATTTAGTTGATCTATCACATAATGATATATAATAAAGGTTAATACATTAAATAATTTCATTGCGACATTTAAAGCTCTCTTTTAGATAATATGCAGTTTTAGTTAGAATACATTGACGTTTTGAAGATAAAATATTAACAAATGTATTAGTGTTTGGCCATGGTAAATGTCCAAAATATTTATTACGAATGTTTGCATAGGCCGGACAGCACAAAAAAAATGATATTCAGATTCAATCTGATTTAAAGAGCAAAGTCTACATATTCGATCACTTCTATCAATTCCATTAAATCTACCTGTCTCAATATCTAAAGAGTGAGAACTTAATCTAAAACATGTCATCTGCTTTCTTAAACTATCTCCTTTTAAAACATCAATATATTTCTCAAAACAGAAATCAGTCTTATACATTTTATAAAAATCTAGCTTTGGTGAAGTTTGTAGTGAACTATGCCAGTTTTGGACATACTGGTCTCTAATTCTTTGTTTTAATAGAGGAAAATAGTTAACGTTCTTATCAAAATTTGTGAAAATATCGTTAAAACCAAGATTGCTTTACAATTGTTTAATACTCATGGCCCAGCAACTTTTACTATTACCATTGATCTGTTCTAGTAGTATTTGATGCATAGGTGATTTTCATTACTCATTATTTTTACCCAATATTTTAAAGTTCTCTCCTTACAAATAACCAAAAGCGGAAATCTACCAAGTTAAAGATGTAACCAATATGTAAATTAAATAAAACTTTAATTCATTAAGTTTCATGGTTGGATGAGCATGATTGGCAAAGTGCCATTTCTGATTCGTTGTCTCGATTTTAACACCTATAGGGGATTAGGAGGGAAGAGCTAATAGAGTAGAATTGATGAAAATATTATTTCCATTTTATTTTCTATTTGAAAATAACGTTAAACGATCAGCTCAAGCAAATTGAAAAAATGATATGAGGGGGCAATTGTCCGCCTTCTACATTACGGCGAGGGGGCAAATGTTCGCCCTATACCAAAGAGGGGGCAAATGTCCGGGGGGCAAATGTCCGGGATTCATAAAACTTAAATCCTCTACTTCAATTTTTACAAATCTCAAATTATTATTTTCAATGATTTTTAATTTAATTAACTCATATTTAAGATAATTTACTGTTTAAAGTTAATCACATTTTTTACTTTAGAAAAAGCAAAAAATATATATTTAGATTTCAAAATTTGAATGAATAAGTACGTCAAAAAATGAAAGTTAATGAAAAACAGTTTTTTTTATACTAAATTAACAGTTTACATAAGTCTAAAAGTCAAAATGAACAGTTATCTATAAAACTTTTAGTATCATTATATTTCACTACTTCCCTGAATCTAATTTGATGGTCGTCAGTGAAAATGTGTAATATGACCTCTCAATTTTCAGGGATTTCACAGTTTCCCTGTAACATATATATGAATAAACATGAGTTCTTGCTTGAAAAATATCTTGAATGCATTACTGATAAGCGATTACGAATTTCTTTATGTAAATTTAGAGTTTCATCTCATGAACTTGAAGTCAAACGAGGGCGATATGATAGAATTCCAAGAAGAAAAAGATACTGTCAAATTTGTAAAAATAATTATATCGAAAACGAATATCATCTCCTTCTTATTTGCCCAGCGTATAATGATCTGAAAAAAAAATATTTGAACTCATATTATTATACCTGGCCATATATTCAAAAGTTTTCTAAGCTTATGATGACATAAAATAAAAGAGAAATACTATTTTTAAGTAAGTTCATTTTTCATGCAGGCACATTTAGATTGTCTATCGTTAATTGAAGTCTATACTCATATTTATGTATGTATTCACTTGCATAGCTTATCGCCAACACTATTATCATGTTCTTCCATTGATTTACTTATTGTTTTTGTAAAAAGTACTTTGTACTTTATACTGAATAAAATTAATTGAATTGAATTGAATTGAATATATACCAGCATGTTCTTTCAAACAATACATTAGGTCCCTTATTTGCATTAACGTTCAACAAACGTTACAATTGTCATTGAAGATGAATGCTGGGTATTTGCGAGGGTCCATAAACGTGCACGGAAAAGAATGCTTAGGTAAATTGACGCTTCATGAATAAATTATGATTTTGATAACAACTTTGATTTAAAGATCTAAAGATCAGGACCGTACATCGAAAAGCACGTAAACTTATTTCAGATATAACGTATCCTTAAAGGCACATGAAAGGATATGAATTCTCTTCATTTACTGAAAATATATATGGAGTTCCTTTACTGTGGTAAAAAAAGTCATGAACATAAATTTATGAATGCTGTGAGACTCTATTTAATAAGCTCATTTAAAATAAGTTATTTTGTGCTTGCAAAATATTTATCTCCAATTCCATCATGTTAATCAACAATAACAATCTCTTTGTTTACATGTTAAAATAATGAGTTCTGATTGGTAGGTTAAAAAAAATTGTATCACGTGGCCAGGTCAGAGGTGAAGAAACAGAATTATTTAACTGGCTGATCTGGGTTATTTCTCGTTAGCTTACACGTTTAAGTTGTGCTGATGATCGTGTAGGTGATACTCTTTTGAATCTGACCATAAGTTTATCAAATGATTTCATTTGCTCTAGTCTCCTTTTATGAGCCTTTAGAAATAATGTTGGTATACTCCATACCAACTTCTTATACTATGTTAATGAGTATTGTGAAAAATCTGCTTCCTTGTCATCGCTTCAACAGTGTTTGCTCATAAAAGAAAGAGGGAAGGAAGAACAAAATGATTCAAATAAAACGACGAAAAGGCAAGGGTAGAGCTTCATAGAAGATTGCAAAGTTTGAAATGTTTCTCCATAAAACATTTCGTTGCTCCAGAAATTGATTAGCCCGAAACAGCAAACAGTCTCGTGTCGGTTTTATCTGTATGTAGAGAACAACGCAACCTAACATCTTTAAAGACAAATTGATAAACAACTAACACTTCTGCTTTTTCTTCTTCTATTTTAATCTGTTTTCAACAATTGTTTATATCTATCAGCTTTCATTGAATCACGACTACAGTTCTACATGGGGAACTGATTTTTCCAGTCACAAAGGTATAACCTTTGACTCAGAGTTCAATTAATGAACTCCATTAAAATCATTGTTAATTTGGGTTTCAACCAGTCCGTATATTGAGGTCGCGTCCTCCAGCTTTTATTGTCAAAAAAATTAGAAAGCATTATACACAATTAAGGAAATGGCCAACCACTCTCCAACGTAAGTCATGTACTTGACCCCGTACGAATGCCCTTCACTCCTGGCATGAACTTCGAAATAAGTGTCGGTACAAACAGCATACGTGTTATTCGAAATCGCATAGGAACCCTTTTCGAAGAACGCGTAGTCGCGCGTTTTATTCTCGAACGATTTGACGGTCGTATTTACGAGGGACTCGTACTCTTCGGTCGTGAAAACGAAGAAAGGACATAAAAAGAAGCCGCTGAGAAACTTGACCGAATGATCATTACCAACAAATACAGTTCCATTTCCCCGACCAACAAATCTCCCTATTGACAATTCGCCCATTAACTCTCGCATCTCAATCCGTCCTTCGTCATATTCATCCGCCTTCACGTTAAACACCAGTTTACCAATCAGGGACACATTGGATACACTCGTTTCCAAGGTGACGTTGTTCTTAGACACGTGGTCTTTAATGGCGCGAATAGAATCGTCTACTGTGCATGCGCTGTTGAACCCCATCTCCAAAAGCACCCGGATGAACGCTAACCGTCTGCTCCTTTTCTCAACGAACCCGCCAAGGCCCATGTCAGGCACATAGCATTGTTCAAGTCCATAGTGGCGAACCAGTCTGTGTTTTAGAGTCTGCACATCCTCTAAAAGTTCAAGGTCGTCTGTCACGGTAATATTGTGTTTCGGGAGGTATTCGATGAGAAGTCTTGCGCCAAAACCGTCGTTAAATGCCCCCATTTTCAAACATCGTCCACCCGACAGGATACTAAATGGAGGACAATAAAGTCTCAAACATCTCGTCTGGAAAGAAAACAAGAAAAAGCACGTTTCTGTTCATCGCTTTGATCTACATACCTTAAAGGCACACAACAGGGGATTAATGCTATACATGTCTCAAACTAAATTATTTGGTATCGTTTTGGTCAGGTTCTATAACTTATCACGCAAAAATATCAGCACAACTTAAACGTGAAAGTGAACGAGAAATAACCCAGATCAGCACGTTTAATAATTCAGATTGCCTGAGTCTTCCCCATTGACCTGGTCATGTGATACACACATTTTTGAACGGTCCAATCAGAATTCGTTACTGAAAATATGTGAACAAACACATAATTGATAAACTTAATTGAAGTTCTGACAAATACATTTCAAGCATAGAATAACTTATGTTAAAAGAGTTAATTAAATAGAGTCTCACAGCATTCATAAACTAATTTTCATTACTTTCATGAACTCATTAAAAGAACTGCACACATTTTTCAGTTTTCTTTTGTACTCATATCCTTTCATTGTCTTTTGATAAAACAAATGAAACGAATAGTTGGCAACTTCATTCGAATAGAGCTTCGAAAAACTTTTTTTGGGAAGGAGCTATTGAAGAGGAAAAAAGCATTTTTTCCCATTAAAGAATCAAAAGTCTGAAACACATATGCTTAACCCATTACGAAATAATAGCGACATTTAATCCCTCTGTTGCAGACGACTCTGGAAAACTTTGTGTGAAAAGGAGAAATTGCTCGTGACGAGCAATTTTCCTTTTCCCACATTTTTTTCTGTCCTATCAGAAGATTATTTTCGAATGACATCACACTTTGAAACGTCGTCTGCAAACTCTCTCAACTTAGGACAGTCGAAAATGTGGCGTTTGGTAAGGTCTATATATATTAAGCTTCTCGTATAAATGTTACCGTTTTCTCCCTGAAGTTTTAAGCCTATTTTCTTTATCAAAACACTTTTAAATGGTACTAGATGGAACCATGGAAATATGTTTCCCTGTAAGCTTGTCCCCAAACTCCCTTTTTGTGCATACACTTTCTAAATTCCCTAGCTATGGTCCTGACTTCACATTGTATTTGCTTAATCTACAACTATGTTAATGTTTTTAACGACATTTAAGTTTTCTGTTTCCACGATGTGCAAAACATTAAACTCTCATGGCAACTCTGTGTTATGAAGCCGGGAAATTTTCAAAACAAAATCCCATTTTAACTTAAGCCATTACCAAACAATAACGACATCTAATCAGTTTGTTGCAGACGACTCTGGTTAACTTTGTTGGCAAAGGAGGAATTGCTCTTAAAAAGCAATTTCTCCTTTTCCCGCAATGTTTTCTGCCCTATCAGAAAATTATTTTTCAATTTCATTACATTTTGAAGTGTGATCTGCAAACTCTTCCAATTCCGGACAGTCGAAAATTAAGTGTTTGGTAAAGGGTTAAACTGACTTCTCGGCCGTTATTCTATTCCCGATACCTATAGTGTTACACAAAATGCACATAGAGCGGTTGAGCTATAGGTATACCTTAAAGCGATCGAACATTTCCGTTTCGTCGCATTTCGGGTCTGACGTCACTTCCGGTGTTCCACGTAAACCCCTAGTAACGGACATATCCAGCAGCAGCACGCTCAATCCGTAAGCTGTCGATCTCCCTGGTTGTGTTCCGATTTTCCTAGAGCAATTATTCGTCGCCTTATCCCCGCTATTGCACATATAGCAGAATACGTTCTTGTAGAGTCGGATGACGTCTGGGTCGGGCAAGTGTGCGAATGGCACAGCTTAAGTGCGTAAAGATGAACATGAATAAACAGATAAGGTAACAAAAATAAATAAACAATGCAGAGATTCTTTGAAACACAAAACAGGAAGTGCATGTCTGACACTATCGTGATTTGACTGAAGTCAAAGACGAATATCACATCATATGTTTTGTCCATGTTTTACAATTAACACACAAAACGTTAAAAGAGCACCCAGTCATTTACTGTTAATTTAAAAGACTTGCCAAAGAGATGCTGTGGATTGCTGTGTATGAATATATGTATGTGGTTTGGCTTTGTATGAACATAAGCATTCTGACATGACGCATACCTCCGGGGGGGGGGGATTAAAAGCAGAACATATTTACGGTTGGTGCTGCAACGTAGATACGAGGGACTTCTGGTTAATGGTAGTTTTCCAATTGCTTAGAATAAATACTCAACTATAGACGACATACAAAACAACCTTTGAGGCTGATTGTGAAGATAATAACATAGCAGCTTTTACGTTTTGCATATTAATTCAATCGCAGTCTCTCGGAACCTTTACTTTACCGATTTGCAGCTGCGGTCCTATTCGGAACACCCGTCGGCCATTTCTTAAAATAACATCGAAGCCATTTTGAAAGAAGTCCGGCAACATGGCAGCAATGTCCGTTTGCAATCGTATCTACTCGGCAATCCCCGGCACAATCGAATTTTCCCAAGATTTCTAGGTATCGGTTTAGTAAGCACTTTACGCTTAAGATTTTCGTAAGTCCAAAACAACATTCCATTTTATTTCAATATTGGGCTCTCCTAGACGCTTCCAATGACGTGTTACATTACAACATTGTTCTTTCATTGAAGATACTATCCATGTTTATAAGTTCTGACTTACGCAAATATTTTCCTTAAAGTTATTTAGTAAAACGGTACCCAGTTGTGTATTCATGAACTACCTACGAGGCATAAAGATACGATTACAGTGGTCCGTCTGTTTTGTTTCTAGTGTTAATGCATACTTACTTGGTCCGTTCAAGCACTCATCCCTTATGTCCGCCCGGTACGGTCCGCCAGAAGGGGCACACATAGACCAATATCTCGTATCGCATCGCCGGAAGTGCCTCTCCCCCAACATCCGGGTGCTTGGTACGGCTTCCAGCATGCAGTATTGTAGAACCGTTGCTTCGTAGCGGGGACCCAGAATGGTGTTCAGCGTCAAATCATCTCGACAGGTCACCATAAGAAGGTCCCAACTGTTGTAAGATTATATTAAAGCTGTTTGTTTACAGATTTGAAGACATTGGATGTTTAAACTTCATGTCTTTAAAACTGTACTACAGCTGTACTGTTGTGTGAAACCAACTTGAGAATAACGATTAAAAGTAAAATAAGTTCGTATTCAAGTTTTTAGAGCGTGTAAATAGTGCATTTATACGGGTTAAGATCCAAAAACGATTGAACGGTTTTGAAATTCACAGGATAAAGACTATACATACTTAGATATGTGATATAGTCTGTACATACTTAGATATATTGACGCCTCATGGTCCAATTATGCTTTCAGTAGCTACGTTCAATTGTATACATATACCAATACAAAAGTTGTACTGTCTTGGCTATTTTTTTAGCCAACGTTTTCATCCATGAACAAGCAACTTTAAAAGACAGCATTGTTTCGTATAGTTTAGATAGAATAATTACTAAGCTCCATGCAAATTTGAAATTGTTTGACTTATCCTGGTATGGAAGCAACAACAAACAACGTTCAACCAAAACACGCCTGGTCAAAATGCTATAATGAGCGAAAACTATATCGACAAAAAGGAAGAGTAATGCTCGTCACTATCATGTCTCCGTTTGCCAACGTGTTTCGGAATGAGATGCGGAAGAGCGTCGAACATCCTTTTTTTACAAGAAGGAATTCTTCGAAACGAATAAGTATATCTTATTAACATTGATTTATTTCAATAGACGTCGTTTGCGTATTACTGTAATAGATAATGGAAAAGTATACAATTATAACAAAGAAGAAGATGAACACGAGAGAGAAGACGCCGCGATATGCTTTGGGGTAGAATATCCATAACCCGCCATTTTGAAACATTTTCTTTCGTCGGATTGCTTCAGTCGTTCTCAGCATACACCTGTCGGGGGCGGAACTAATTCTGTTTAATACGAATAGTTCTGGCTCAGACTGATGTATACCGAGAACGACCGAAGTAGTCCGACGAAAGAAAATGTTTCAAAATGGCGGATTATATGTTTTTTACCTTGAGAATCAAATTGTGTACGTCGTTATTAGCTTGTTTGTTTTACCCATAAATGAAAAAATGCTTATTCTTGGTCGTTTTACAATGTAGTAGATGTTTCTTGGATAACCTACATGAACTTGGTCATGAAATGTTTCTTTCCAAATGACACTCAGTAGCAAAATAGTTCATCGCGATTGAAACATCCCCTAAAAGAAATCATCCACGTAACATGCTCACCTCTCTACTTTTTCAACTCCGTGACACAAAGCGCAGAACCTGTTTCTATACAACCGGTCATCATCGTCGGCAACAACAACAACCTCATCGAAGCTCGAATACACACCCGTCTGACCTTCACATTTGTAGATGACGTTTTTATTCTTAGTGACGTCATAGTCACTTGGACAGAAGTTGATCATTTTGTAGCGTTGGATCTGGCCCGGTAAGCGACCAATCAAGTATTGGCTGTTGATGGAAGGATCGATGCATTCGGCCGACCTGAGATTAGCCGGCTTGGCGTGGGTCACGTCCGGACAGCAGTTGTCAAAACTCCAGCATTTCTCGTCACATGAGCAGATAGGGCAGCAAGACCCCTGGGCCACAGCGGATTTATTCGAGCGCAGCAGCCCCTCGGTGGTGCAGTATTTGTTGACCGGGCAGTACGTTCGCCATAGGTCTATGTCCGCAATGACAACTGCCGGGACCACAAGTGATACCATCAGCGCAAGTAAGGACGTCATGTAGTTTACAACAGTCATAATGTTGAGTATCTGTTTCAACTAAGACAGTGTCAATTATCACATGAGATTGAGATGTTTGCCTCGTGTGCAGGAGGTTGTTGGTTTAATACTATTCATGAATTAAATCAAAGATGAGTTCAATTTTCTATTGGTTTGCCCACTATATTCTTATTTATGAATATTGAGCTTTAAACGGTCACTGCATACTCGCTCAGATATGTTTAAAATTATAAGTACATTTGTATTCTAAATCCAAATAATAAAAAGAATAGTATATTTATCTTACCAAATTCATTTGTGAAGTTTTTAAACGGCGGTCAAATTAATGTAATTATATGAAAACTAATTTCTCAACTTTATAGATAAATTGTTATTACCATACCATATCAAATGATTACTTTTCTTTCATTAAGCCTATTTATGTAAAATGTCGACTTTGATTATTTACTTAATTATATAGCTGTAGGCTACGCATACGTATCATGAACAAATATGTGTGATTGGTGAAATTTTGAAATAATTGTGTGACTCGAAACTGTACAGTTTACGTCAATATTATTATCTACAATTATTTTATTCATTGGAATTGGAGTCATACGAAACGGTTAACCCTTTCCCAAACAACACATGTTCGACTGTGGCAAATTTAAAGGGTTTCCAGACGACATTTTAAAATGTGATGAAATCGAAAATAATCTTCTGATAGGCCAGAAAACATTGTGGGAAAAGGAAAATTGCTCGTTACGAGCAATTTCGCCTTTTCCCACAATGTTTTCTAAAGTCGTCTGCAACAAAGTGGTCAAATGCCGTTATTGTCTGGGAAAGGGTTAAGCCAATCACTGTTAACTTAGATAACTGAGACCGTTGCCAATGTATATTGTACATTGATTATTATATATATTTAACATATATGTAAGATATAGGATAATAATAAACGATATAAAGTCTTTACATGCTCTCTCAAAAAAATCAATTCAACTGTCATGCCAATCTTTACTAGTAAGTAGTATGAAGATCAATTCAATCAATTCTTTAAGGCAAAGGCAGAAAAAAAGCAATTTACCTTCCACCCTTATCCACTAAGATGTCTTCCGACCAATTCCTTTATTCGATCTAGTTTTCTAAGAATAATGCTGATTCGCAAAGTCCTACGGGAAGAGTGTTTCCATATGAGCGTTTCTTACAAATAAAAAGGAATTACAACACCCTCTTTATATATGAACGATTGCAGATAGTGTTCATTCTCAAAAGAATAATTAGATTCTAGTTAGCCGCTTTTAAGATTAAATCCGATCACATTTCAATAGCATGGTTTTGTTTAACTCAGCTTCCATGTTATTTCAATCGTTTTGATCTCAAAGAACTGTTTGAAATCTTATACAACAGAACAGCTAGCTTCCTATCGTTTTGCAATTACTGTTTTCCGAGCAGGTTTACAATTATCCACAAGAACTTGGCCTTTATTAATATTTCTAATGACACAGTCATTAATTTCTTTTGGATGAATATCACCTGTGCTCTTGGTGTCCAATTTTGAAAAACAGATTCATGTGTGCTAGAATAGACATGTCAAGATGCGTGACGATGTGCTTAACTGACTCCGATGTAGAGGAAGATATATTAGTGTGAAGGAAATAAAAGATTTACATAAATATCTTACTAAATGTCGCGCTTTTATAAGTTAGTTTATTGGACTGTTAGACTCACATGTTTAGACATACTTGAAACAGCAGCCATAATCAACGGTTTATTGCATAAACATATTCACAAACATATCACAATATAGACCAAATCTCTGGACAACACATTGCAGGGCAAAGTTACAGACATGATTTTGTAAAGCAGACTGATTCACATAATTACTTTATTATATTTTACAATATCATAAGAACTTGTATACGGCAGACATATTCACATACTAACCACACTTTTGACAAAAGTTATTGGCAAATAATTCTAGGGCAGATGGATTATCATACCTACGACGCTATAGACCAAAGTTATAGGAAGGAGATAACCATATGAAACACTATAAACAAAAGTTCTAGCTAAAATATTATGGGGCAGACTGATTCAAAAACAACACTACAGACCAAAGTTATAGACAAAAGTTCTAGCTAAAATATTATTGGGCAGACTGATTCAAAAACAACACTACAGACCAAAGTTATAGACAACATGTTTTGTGGCAGAGAGGTTCACATACTGACAGGTTATAGACAAACTATTGTAGGGCAGAAAGAATCACATACTTAAAACACTAAAGACCAACGTTATAGACAAAAGTTATAGCTAAAATATTATAGGGCAGACTGATTCAAAAACAACACTACAGACCAAAGTTATAGACAAAAGTTCTAGCTAAATATTATTGGGCAGACTGATTCAAAAACAACACTACAGACCAAAGTTATAGACAACATGTTTTGTGGCAGAGAGGTTCACATACTGACAGGTTATAGACAAACTATTGTAGGGCAGAAAAAATCACATACTTAAAACACTAAAGACCAACGTTATAGACAAAAGTTATAGCTAAAATATTATGGGGCAGACTGATTCAAAAACAACACTACAGACCAAAGTTATAGACAAAAGTTCTAGCTAAAATATTATTGGGCAGACTGATTCAAAAACAACACTACAGACCAAAGTTATAGACAACATGTTTTGTGGCAGAGAGGTTCACATACTGACAGGTTAGAGACAAACTATTGTAGGGCAGAAAGAATCACATACTTAAAACACTAAAGACCAACGTTATAGACAAAAGTTATAGCTAAAATATTATGGGGCAGACTGATTCAAAAACAACACTACAGACCAAAGTTATAGACATATTTTATGGCAGAGAGGTTCACATACTTACAGGTTATAGACAAACTATTCTAGGGCAGAAATAATCACATACTTAAAACACTACAGATAAAAGTTATAGACAAAAGTTCTAGCTAAAATATTATGGGGCAGACTGATTCAAAAAACAACACTACAGACCAAAGTTATAGACAACATTTTTTATGGCAGAGAGGTTCATATATTTACAGGTTATAGACAAACTATTCTAGGGCAGAAAGAATCACATACTTAAAACACTACAGACCAACGTTATAGACAAAAGTTATAGCTAAAATATTATGGGGCATACTGATTCAAAAACAACACTACAGACCAAAGTTATAGACAACATTTTTTATGGCAGAGAGGTTCACATACTTACAGGTTATAGACAAACTATTCTAGGGCAGAAAGAATCACATACTTAAAACACTACAGACCAAAGTTATAGACAAAAGTTCTAGCTAAAATATTATGGGGCAGACTGATTCAAAAACAACACTACAGACTAAAGTTATAGACATGTTTTGTGGCAGAGAGGTTCATATACTTACAGGTTATAGACAAACTATTCTAGGGCAGAAAGAATCACATACTTAAAACACTACAGAACAAAGTTATAGACAAAATACTATAGGAATGACAGGTTTACATTCAACACTCTAGACCAAAGTTAACCCTTTCCCAAACAATAATGACATTTGACCACTTTGTTGTAGACGACTTTAGAAAACATTTAGGGAAAGGAGAAATTGCTCGTGACGAGCAATTTCTCCTTTTCCCACAAGGTTTTCTGCTCTTTCTGAAGAATATTTTCGATTTCATCACATTTTGAAATGTCGTCTGCAAACTCTTTCAATTTGGGGCAGTCGAAATTTTGTTGTTTGGGAAAGAGTTAAAGACAAAACACCATAGGACAGAGAAGTTCACATATAGTAGTTTCCATCTACAGTGATTAAACATATCTTAGCTGGTGTTCTAAAAGCTGACAAAGTCTCTTATAACTCAATTTTGAATGGCGTGGTTTTATTGTGTCTTTTTAACATTTTATATGTACATACTGTCTGTTGTAACCATGATGAGATTCTAATAAAGATTTATATAAATACAACACTACAGCCGGAAGTGATAGACAAAATATTATAGGGAGAAAGATTCAGTAGACAATTATAACTAAGCTTTTAACACAGAGCAATGGGATTTTGAAAAAAAAAAGAAAATAAGTAAAGCATGTTGATTTAAACTGTTAGAACAGTAAAGTATAATTGTTACAGTAAGAGAACCTTTCGGCATTCTTTATGAGCATAATTCTTTCAATACTCACTTAATCTATCTTTTTGGTGAGAGAACAATGATAATATTGTTTTGTCTTGCCAAAAAGTACTGTAAATTCGAATTGAGGACATCCGTACCACTTGGCCATTATATGAACCGGAACTGTAAACCACTTTCTAATTGCTTTATGTGACCTTCAAGGGAAGCAATATCTGTTCGTTTTGGCCGGTTACTTTTAAAGTTATCGTTCGTATGCAAAGAACTCCAGAAAAAACAACACCGACGTATTTAAAGTTACTAAATTTGTTTTACATCGATTGTGAAGAAGCTTAAAGCTTGTTCAAAGCAACTCTCGATAACTGCTTCCTGGAGAGGGTTCAAATGAATTTAGACTTTAGTAGAGTAAGGCTTTCCAGAATTCTGATACTGACCTCCGCTTGCTATAACGGCTGAAGTAAGAGTTCTTATTGACAAATGAAAAGAATAAAGTATTTTCCGTCTTTCACTATAATTTTTTACTTATGTTGGAAATGACATCGCAATTAGTTACACTTTGAAATGGTCCACGGTTGATGCTGTCGGTTCTATCCAGCAAATTTTGTAACGATAAAATACTAAATACATGCGACTAAAGCTAGTTTTCACGCTTCTTATTTGACCTTTCTATTCACTGTTCTCGAAACTGTACATTCGGCTGTTGTTGACGGTTCTTATTGTGCACTAATTGATGCACTAATTGATTTCCCACACACAGACGAAAACTGCAGCAATAATCAGCCACGTCATCATACGCCATCGGCAGATTCCTTAAATAAGGCTTAACTAGCAGTTATATACACGAGCTATCAATTCAAGCAATACTGACAAACATATGGAAACAAATATTGTAAACAACGTCATTACCAGAGACAACAAAAGAACACGAAATATATAAATTTACCTTTAAAATGCTGAGTTTTCTCAAAAAGATTTTTCTGTCGTCTGCTTTCCAAAACTTTAAATATCTGCTTAATTTAGACGGGGAAAGATACTCGAAATGGCCAACTGTTAAGATCAAAGGACAGCCGCCATTTCCTGGGGGCCGGCCTGGATCTAACCTGTTTGTGCAAGCATGGAGTCGGTTCCAGCATCAAAAGAGTTAAGGTTCTTGAAAAGCACTGCGCTCAAGTTATATTTAGCTTTTCCTGATTTGATATAATTTCATTTCATTTTCTTTGACGACCATAAACCAAGTATTCATTTCTTCATGACAATATCATTTCCACCTGTTGATAGCCTAAAAATAAAATGACAAAATAGGGTGAAAGAAATTGAATAGTATAATAGTTTAACAATTTGATTTGGACGTAAGTTAAGAGCTTATCAAGTACCAAGTAAAACTACAAAATACTACATTTGTATTGACGTCACAAATTTGGTCAATTTGGAACTATATACAACAGGAAAAGAGTAAGATTCCTCACAGAACGTGGTCACGTGAGATGAAGCTATCCATTCGACCCGCTGGTTCCTCTAATTGAACCAGTTTGTGTCTCCGAGTCAGGGCTTTTTTACGTTATATAACAGATGCCTATAAAAGGCACCTTCCCAATTGGATATTTCTTTAAAATCATCCAGTTTTCCCAACAATTCAAAGTCATACCAGCTTTTTGTCTTCCCTATTCAGCAATGTCAGCGATACAATTTCCCAAATTCAACAGGCTTGGGCCTCTTCTCAATTCAAGAAAAAAAAGCCCTGCCAGACAAAAGTTTGTAAAGATACAGATAACCATACATGGGGTTGCTTCAATCGTACACTGTAACTACTCGGGTATTTCCGTGGCCTGAGAAATACATCGTGTACATCAATTTGAATTCATCGGGTTTTTCCGATGACAACTACTCTGACGAAATATCTAGACGCCGCCATATTGCTGCTTGCCAGACTATTTTCGTTGTTTTTCCGTTTCATAATCGTTGTCGTTTTCGTGTTGAACATGTCAATGTAATCTAAAGTTTTATCAGTCGTCTAGCTTGATTGACGACACAAAACTATATCATAATTTATAATTTCCCTATTACGTATCATGTATGAGTTACCGACTAAAAACAATGTTTTTTAATGATGTTCAAAACTTCCATACACATTGACCTACTCAACGTGGGCGCTTACAGGAAACGTGTTATTAGCCAAGACACATTACACGAAATGTGTAACCCTACAGATCAAACTCCTCACAGTGCTCTCCCCTTGCTACGCTGCATCGACCACTGCCGCCACAAGATTTTTCATCCAGATTTGGATGAAATTCAAATGATGCTGTTTTGTTAAGAGATTACCGGATATTTTAGTTAATTTAGTAACACTATCTTGTTGTATTGATTTCTGACCAGTTAAGTTGAAAAAAAAAATTGGTTTTGTTTATAAATAAAGCACTAATGGATTACAATCTTTTAGTTTTGCCACCATCTTGTTATGCCATTTTCGTTTCTAAGTAGGTGGTCACGTGACATTTGTGATGGCAGTGATCAACCCCATAAAGGGAGATCACTGTGAGGAGTTTGCCTACAGAAAAAACGGGGTGTATTTCCCAGGTCATGGAACTACCCGAGTAGTTACGATTAGTTGTTGTGTATCCTATTCAAAAGTTTGCACATGTTTAGACAAAGCTCTATAAGGGTTGTATCAAGGTAACAAATAGTACCTTCAGTACATGTACCGTTTGAAAACAGCCTGTTATTGCATAGGCGTAGGAACGTTTTCAACATTGGGGGGGCCAACTTCAGATGAGAACTGGTCTAAGAATAAATGTTCCTAAACTTTTTCACGACTATTCATGCATTTACAAATTCAATAACATTATCAGAATTAAAAGAAAGCGTATGAAAATGTTCATCTTTAATAAAAAAAGAAAAAAAAGAAAAAAAAGAAATGGACATGCCAGGTCTCGATCTCACGCGGAAAGCAATTGTATTGATCTAAACAAAAAGTGGGACCGACCAGGCTGTCACTGCCACGGATTCAATTATATTGTTCAGTCTAAGAATTGAATTATTCTTTAAGCTTTAGCTAACAATTGAGGACAACAGTGAGTCTGACTCCTTAGAACTCGTTTTACACCACTGTTTTTGTCAATCAAAACTTCCCGGGTATGTTGTGAGCTGAGTTTTCATTGGATAAACCCGATGTGTTCAGATTGCCATTTGCGATGATGACGTCAAAAAGATTTTGGTTATTGTTCGTAACAAAAGGCAAATTGGTATTAGATATAACACAAAAATACACATTTATTTTTATTCTGCTGTAAAATTTCGTTTCTTTCATTTTTCTTTTAAAATATCTTCATTTGCCATTGTGAATATAGGGGGGCCAAGGTATACTCTGCCCCCCCCGGTCTGGATATTGGGGGGGGGGGTGCCCCCCCCACAGCTCCTACGCCTATGTATTGATGATATTCCTACATGTTTATCAGTTATTTCGTTCCCTCATATATGGTTTTGTCACTGCAAAATATAATTTTACGTTTAAGATAAATACCGTTATCAACATTTTATATTCTTCATTTCAGTAACACGTGTGCCTAGCCATCCAAGTCAGCATATTCGAGATGCCATCTTGTATACAATGTATAAGGATGTCATTGATAAAAGGCATTATTTCTTTCTGCTCTTTGCATTGTGTTATTTATTTGACGTTTGCACCGTGTCCTCGATTTCACATTTGTATTGTGTATTGTGATTTTACCATTGAGTTTTGTATTTGATTTCGCCGTTGTATTGTGTACATGTATTTGATTTCACCGTTGTTTTGGCTTTGATTTCATCGTTGTTTTGGCTTTCATTTAACCGCTGTTTTGGCTTTCATTTCACCGTTGTTTTGGCTTTCGTTTCACCGTTGCTTTGGCTTTCATTTCACAATTGCTTTGGCTTTCATTTCACCGTTGTTTTGGCTCTCATTTCACTGTTGTTCTGGCTTTCATTTCACCGTTGTTTTTGCTTTCATTTCACTGTTGTTTTGGCTTTCATTTCACCGTTTGGCTTTCATTTCACAATTGCTTTGGCTTTCATTTCACCGTTGTTTTGGCTCTCATTTCACTGTTGTTTTGGCTTTCATTTCACCGTTGTTTTGGCTTTCATTTCACCTTTGTTTTGGCTTTCATTTCACCGTTGTTTTGGCTTTCATTTCACCTTTGTTTTGGCTTTCATTTCACCGTTGTTTTGGCTTTCATTTCACCTTTGTTTTGGCTTTCATTTCACCGTTGTTTTGGCTTTCATTTCACCTTTGTTTTGGCTTTCATTTCACCGTTGTTTTGGCTTTCATTTCACCTTTGTTTTGGCTTTCATTTCACCGTTGTTTTGGCTTTCATTTCACCTTTGTTTTGGCTTTCATTTCACCGTTGTTTTGGCTTTCATTTCACCTTTGTTTTGGCTTTCATTTCACCGTTGTTTTGGCTTTCATTTCACCTTTGTTTTGGCTTTCATTTCACCGTTGTTTTGGCTTTCATTTCACTGTGGTTTTGGCTTCCATTTCACCGTTGCTTTACGTCTTTGAATTGACCCTTGTATTGCGTATTTGATTTGAACGTTGTATTGTGCCTTTGATTTTACCCTTGTAGTGTGTCTTTGATTACATCGTTGAATTGTGCCTTTAATTTGACCCTTGTAGTGTGTCTTTAATTTGGCCCTTGTATTGTGTCTTTGATTTCACCATTGTATTGTGCTTCTGATTTATCTAACCGCTTTACTGTGTCTTTGATTCATTTCATTGTTGTATTGTGTCTTTGATGATAGCGTTGTACGAGTATTGTGTCTTTGCTTTCACCATCGAGTCGTATCTTTGAATGATTGTTTTGTTGTCTCTTTGATTTAATGTTGTATTGTGTCTTAACCCTTTCCCAAACAAAAACGACGTTTGACCAGTTTGTTGCAGACGACTTAAGAAATCAAGGTTTCCTACTCTTTCTGAAGAATATTGTTCAATTTCATCACATTTTGAAATGTCGTCTGCAAACTCTTTCAATTTGGGACAGTCGAAAATGTGTTGTTTGGGAAAGGGTTAAGCAAACTTCGGATAGTGATGCTTACCTTTGCCGAGGTGATAGGGGAACAATACTCATCGTAATTGCGGTGCTCCAATAAAGGCGTCAATAAACAAGCGGATGCCCTGTGTGTTCGGCTGAGAACGACTTTTGTCGAAAGTTAACTTTTGTTTTCATTGCCGATTGATGCTGACTCGCAGATTCTTATTTTGTTGTCGATGGGGTTCTGCCCAATGTCCCAACTAAAAGTTCTTCGCTATCATATAACATTTATATAATGAAATTATGCTTATGGTTATGCAACAGATATATTTTCATTCATTGTTTTTAAGAATACGAGCGATAAGGAGGATGGGCAATGAGATGACTAATGAA